>VYXH01002684.1:57853-105897 GCA_013397275.1 Burhinus bistriatus
GGCCTTAACCAAAAAAGAACTTTAAAGTCCCCGACGGGAGGGGGACAACTTAGGCAGCAAGGCCGCCGCCCCCCCGGCACCGAGCCCGACGGCGCCCGCCCCTCGCTGCCCCCCTCGGTGGCAAACCGTGAGGCGCCGGCAGCGAGCAGGGGGCCCGGGGAGGCCGCCTATCCCCCCCCCCAAAGGCCGGACACCTCCCTCCTCCCCAGCGCCTGTCCCACAGCGGGGGTGGCGGGGCCTGGCCGCCCGCTCNCCTGTCCCACAGCGGGTGTGCTGGGGCCTGGCCGCCCCTTCCCGCCTCCCGCCGCACCTCACGACCGCGGCCCCGCGCGCTCCCTCACCCGCCCGCCGCAGCGCGAGGCGCAGGCCTAGCACCGCCGCCTCCTATTGGGCCATTGCCGCCTTCCCGGCAGCCCCCGCGCGGCCGCCGCCATTACGCGCCCTCCCCGGAAGTGGGCTGGGCGTTGCCATGGCGACGCGGCGGCGGCCGTTCCCCAACCCCGCCGCCAACACTTGAGACTGGGGCGATTTGTTTATTGGTTTATTTTTAACAACAAAAACAAATTTCACACAGTGAAAAGCATAAAGGCGCTGCGAGGGTTCAGCCCCTCTCCGCTTCCGGCAAGGAAGGTAAGAGAGAAGTAATCTGCAGGAATTAAGAATAAACATCAAGGAAGTAGTACTTTGTACATAAAATGCTCTTTATAAAAGGTAAAAAAAACCCCTCCATTTCTATATTCAATTAAAAATCCCTTTTCTGGTCTCCGCTTTTGATTTCTTGACCTGGGTCAGAGGTAAAACTGGCACAGCTGAGGTTCCAAACCATTCCGGCACCTTCCTCTTACCAGGAGGATGTGAGTTCTGGAGGAAGAAAACAAGCATCGAGAAGAAGTAGTGTATTAACTAATTTACATAATTCTACCCCCCCCCCAAAATAATGCTCATCAGGGGACACGAACTGTCTAGATTACCAGGGGAAGGCTCACGTCTCGCTTCCTGTGTCACAACAAAGGGGCTTCACTTGGAACTGATGTTGTGGAAGTTGGCTGAAGCTACCACCAGCAATCAAAAAGATAATGTTACAATGTGTTTAGTGTTTCAAATAAGGTAACTGCTGTGCCTGACACTGACCAGACCCCAAATAATGAGTTGTCTGCCTTGTGTTTTGCACTCACATCAATATTCAGCTTCGAAGCGGAGGGAGCGGTACAGCAAGCAGCCCTGGTCAGAGCCCCATGAGCTCCCTTTAGGAAAACGCACTGTAAGTATGCTCATGCAACTTCTGTTTATGTGAACACCAGCTCAAAAACCCTTAGTGAGACCAGCACACCATCTCACACAATCCTCTACCTTGAAGTGCTGGAAGCATCTGCCACTAGATGGCTGACAAGACGTACCAGGGAAAAAAAAAATTCTGTAGCAGGCTTGTGCTGCGATAGAGGTATATTTGGGCATAGCAAGGGCAATAAAAGCAGCACTCTGTCACTGTATCAAGGATATTAACAACAGAAGCTGGCTGGTAATCCAGGCCAAGGTTTTAGGCACAGTAAAGAACCCAGACAGAAGCTGGGCTTTTGGTTTGGTCAGTATCAACGCCCAAATTGTCAGGTCTGGGCTCCGCTCCCAGCACACAGGTACAGGCTGTCTCACCTTTGGCTGAGAGTCGGCAAACAGTTCCTCCTCATCGGGATTGAGGGCAGGCTGATTCCAGGAGGCCAGTGCAGTGGGCTTCAGGCTGCCGGCTGCCCCTCTGCTGCCTGGCCGGCTGTCATCCACGCTCTGTACAGCCTGTCCATACGACAGGAGGGAAGCAGGCTGTTACACAGAGCACGGCATTCAAGCTAAAGTCTGCACAAACTGGATTCAACGCAAAGGCTGTGTTTTGGAGGGGGCTTTTTTTGGAAATAAATGAGTCTGTAATTACAAACAGAGCTCCAACACCTCTGCTTAATGACAGCACTAGCTATTTCTTACCCATTTCACCGCAATAAAATTTGAGCAAGTCAAGTACATCCATTTCAAACACAAGGGAACAGGAACTTGTACTTGGACAATATTGGTTTTTTGGGTTTTTTTTTTNTGACACTGACCAGACCCCAAATAATGATTTGCCTGCATTCTGTTTTGCTCTCAAATCAATATTCAGCTTCGAAGCGGAGGGAGCGGTACAGCAAGCAGCCCTGGTCAGAGCCCCATGAGCTCCCTTTAGAAAACGCAGTGTAAGTATGCTCATGCAACTTCTGTTTATGTGAACACCAGCTCAAAAACCCTTAGTGAGACCAGCACACCATCTCACACAATCCTCTACCTTGAAGTGCTGGAAGCATCTGCCACTAGATGGCTGACAAGACGTACCAGGGAAAAAAAAAATTCTGTAGCAGGCTTGTGCTGCGAGAGAGGTATATTTGGGCATAGCAAGGGCAATAAAAGCAGCACGCTGTCACTGTATCAAGGATATTAACAACAGAAGCTGGTTGGTAATCCAGGCCAAGGTTTTAGGCACAGTAAAGAACCCAGACAGAAGCTGGGCTTTTGGTTTGGTCAATATCAACGCCCGAATTGTCAGGTCTGGGCTCCGCTCCCGGCACAGAGGTACAGGCTGTCTCACCTTTGGCTGAGAGTCGGCAAACAGTTCCTCCTCATCGGGATTGAGGGCAGGCTGATTCCAGGAGGCCAGTGCAGTGGGCTTCAGGCTGCCGGCTGCCCCTCTGCTGCCTGGCCGGCTGTCATCCACGCTCTGTACAGCCTGTCCATACGACAGGAGGGAAGCAGGCTGTTACACAGAGCACGGCATTCAAGCTAAAGTCTGCACAAACTGGATTCAACGCAAAGGCTGTGTTTTGGAGGGGGCTTTTTTTGGAAATAAATGAGTCTGTAATTACAAACAGAGCTCTAACACCTCTGCTTAATGACAGCACTAGCTATTTCTTACCCATTTCACCGCAATAAAATTTGAGCAAGTCAAGTACATCCATTTCAAACACAAGGGAACAGGAACTTGTACTTGGACAATATTGGTTTTTTGGGTTTTTTTTTTGTTTTGGTTTTTTTTTGTAGTGGAGAATACTTCCTCCATCCCTGTGGCTCTGAGAACTTAAAATACTTGTTTCAGACTCACAAGCGGTGTGTTTTCTAATGTGTTTTTACCACAAAGGTGTCAGTTAAAAAAGGCATAGTGGGCACGGAAGTATTGACTTTAATTTCTATATAGTGCCTGCTGGTCAAAGGTTGGAACAGCCAAGCTGAGATTTTTGGATCAACTGCACATCTGTGTTACCGAGGGCATCGCTAACGGCAAGTCTACCGCATGCTTTATTACAGTAAGAACATCTGTTTACCAAAGCCGAAGGCACCACTTGCAGATGGGTTTTCTCTGCTCCTTCCTTCAATGTCCGATTGATCAAATTACCCTGTGAAAGCAGCAGTAACATGAGGTTGTTAAAATCCAAGAACATTCATTAACAAATTTAAAAGCTGTTTGCTACAGGGAATTATCGGAACCAGGGTATCTTTTGAAGGAGAAGTAAATGAAGACTATTTGGATTAGCTTTTGGATTCGCAGTCTACTCATTTGTATAATATTAATTTGATTTTAATAGCATGTCATTCCTGTTATTAGCTCCAGCAGCTAATAGTAGCAGAAAAGTCTAATTAGAGCTCACGCAATCTGACTGTCAGGAGGTCAATCGGCCTGCTCAGGAAAAAGAAAGCTCAGACACAGCTGCTGTAGAAACAAAACAGCACTCAAGGATGCAAGAAGCAATCTATCTGGCAAAATGGCAAGGCTTGATAAACGGTTTGAGTCAGAGTTTAAGCAATCAACCCCAAACCCTGTAAGGAACAGACGTGAAATCCTAGCACAGGCTACAGAACAATTTAAAGTTCGGAATTGCTTTTTACCATTCCCACCAGGAGCCATTCGGTGCAGGGTGGCCTTTTGTACAAGGTGCTGAACTGGGATTTTGGAGACACGGAGAGGCCAGGCTAGTCTTCTGAGCCCTCGGCTGGCCTTTCTCAAACACCAACGAAGAGCTCCTTATTTCCTGAGATTTCTCCCCAATGAGTCAGACTTACAGCATGACACTGTTCTTGTTATCACAGCTACACCCAGCTGTTTCAATCAACTGAGGAACCCATGAAAGACTGCGAGACATTTCTAGCAGGCATTGCCTCTGGCTTTTTCACGCTCTCAACTCGTCTGCTATCTTGGAGCTTTCTGCACCATAAGAGAATTACTTTCACCACATCAGACTGGTGATCAGGTGCCAATGCTCAGAAACAAGGCAAGGGCAGAACATGGACTTAGCAGCTATGAAGGATCCAGCTTACCAAAGGTTTTCATGCTGGGGACAACTTGGAATTTCAGCTTTTTCCTCCACTGCCCCAGCTACTGTCAATCTGGAATTTTACAGGGGACCCTTTGCATCCACGTCCCGAAGGACCAAACAGCAGAAAGCATTCATCCCTCCTGAGGCCATTACTCAGCTGCAGTTGCTATTGTCTACAGTGGTGGACCATCATGTGCCTGATGTTCCTGAGCTGCATGTCCAGAGATGAGCTGACAGTTCCACATGGGAACTGTTCAACTCAGGTGACACGTTTAACAGAGCACAGCGAGGCTGCACAGGGCCAGCCCTCTTCCTAGGTCAATACTTTACAATGGGAACCCTCTGGCTGTGCTCTGAGCATTGCTCGCAGGGGACAGGGAGACAGTCCTACTCAAAGGTGAGGGGAAGATGGATTGTGAAGATGAGACACTAAGCACTGCTGGAAACTGCAACAACATAAAAGGGCTTTTAGTCTGCTCCTACAAAGAGAAAGCATTCTTTTCACAAAACTACTTTTATACCTTTCTACTAACCTTTGTTTTACTCCACAAGGCATCTTCCCCGCTTGTTTCGTCTGCTCCTGTTTTTTCCTGCTGCCCTTCTGACCACAACAGCATCCTTTTGACACCTGAGCGATCCCGAGACTTATTTCTGTCCTCTTTTTCCAATAATGCAATAGTCATCCTGATGAGATACAGGTCAATATTTGCAGGAACAAGTTTTCTGATTGCTTGAATTTTGGTAGTGTCTTGGAAAAAATATAAACACAATATTAATTTTTTTAATCCTCTTGCCCCTTATTCTGTTTTTTTTTTTATCTTTTAAAATGCATCAGTTGCCCCTCAAAGCATAGGATAGATTAAGGTACAGAAAAGACTAAAAAATAAAACAACGTAAAGGTTTGACTCCTAAGGAAACAGATCATGAGCTCATGGGATAAATCCCGACCCCATGCAGGATCACACAAACTTACTGTCCTCAAGGCCGGGCTGGAGGGGACATTGAGCAACCAGGTCTAGTGGGAGTTGTCCTTGCCCTTGGCAGGGCTGTTAGAACTAGATTCTCTTTAAGGTCCCTTCCAACCTAAACCACCCTATAATCCTATGAATTTTAGTCTAAAAGATCAGAATTGCCTGCCTCTAACTTGCACATCCTATCAACCATTTTCTCTTGAGGAACGCTGTATTAGCTCAGGCTGAAAAGAAGCCTCTCTGCTTTGTTAAACACAGTGCCATGCCAGTTCTCTGTTCCAGCACGGTACTAAGTTTAAGACAGAAATCTAAGAGCCTGGTTGAGCCTGTAATGCCTGCTGAAAAGACGCATTCATCCCCAACAGGACAAGAGTAACAAAGCTAGCAAGTCAGCAAACTCTGCCAACCTAAGAAATCAAACCACTAGGGCAAGACTGAACTTTCAGTCACTCGGTCTCAGAACCACGTGTCAGTACATGGCTGTCTTCAGCCTCTGACCTAGCCCCATGGCACCAGATGACACTGTTAAGAGGAAGAACTGATTTTCCTGCATTTCTCGGCCTCCTTCTCAAATTTCTTGCAGGGAAGTTGCGCTGAGGAAATTCTACATCTCTTATTCAGCTTATTTTCTGTAGATGCCAGTACTTACAGGAAGACTTTGTCAGGCTGATGTTTTTTCCAAAAAACACTTGAGTAAATATAAATTTAAGAATGATACCTGAATCTTTTCAGCAGCCATACAATTGAGTGAAAGGATTTGTAGAGGGCTACCCTCTTTCTCTCTTTTATGAATCACGATCGCCTTATTTTACAACATAACCTTGAAAGGAAAGCAATGACCCTGGCACTGCCATGCTCTGTCTTGGCACAGCCACGGGCCTTCCAGAAATGACAGGTTCTACCTAAAGAAGCAGCTGAGTTGTCAGTTTTTCTTTCCCTTCATCTGTACGCCACTGTCATGAGAAGCTTCAGATAAGGGCTGCGATGCTCACCCGAGTCAATGGGAGGATTACGGATAACATCAGAAATGATCCGTTGAACTTCAGGAGTCAAACCCGCTCGCTCCAGGTTGACAGGGTAGCCAGCTTCCATCGCCTGGAACAGGTGAGTGCCAACCTCAGAAAGAGGGAGAGATCTGCTCTCACTTATAGTCCTCTAGGGAAACAAAGGCAGAAGGAATTGAGATGGCAGAAGTGTCTGAAATACAACCGAAAGCTCCGAACTTGGCAACATACCATTTCCTAAAAGCAGTCAGGGGATACTGGAACATAGCAGCGCAAAGCTCCCCAAAACACTTTGCTACTCCTCGTATTTATCCCATTTCTTTTCCAGCTTGTAAAGAGCATTTTTCTCTTGAGGCTACTACTTCTCAGCTCGAGCGCAACATCTCAGGTTGAACTTCCTTCAGATGAAGAGAGGCTCTACACAGGAAGGGCGCTGTGCAGCCACCTCAAAGGCTCACTACAGCCTGCTTATAGCTCACAGCCCTTGTGTCACAGCACTCGCTACCAGCCTCTTTCCACCCTGTGGCAGCTGAATCCCAGCAATTTCTACCACAAAGGAAAGAGATGCTCTCGCCTCGCAGTTAGGTCAGGCTATAAACCCAGCTCCTGCTTCATGAGACCTCTGCAAAGCTTCAGATGTCTCCTGCTAAGTAGCTGTGATGCACTTGACCTTCCAGTGGCCCATTTGATTTGTGACATCTATGCAGAACATCCGTAACAGCACCAAAACTAAATCCTCCTCATTTTCACATCTGTTAGATCAATTCTTCTCTTAAAGCGTTTGCCTTGAGGAAAAACATTCAAGTGTCATCTACCTAAACTTGTACTTTTCAAGGGGAGATTTCAAACTGGTTACTTGTCTTCCTCCTAAGAACAGGTTTCAAGCTTCTACCAATTCCTCCCCAAACCATACACACACTGGGCATACATTCATCAGGATTAGTGGATACAGAGTATCAAGTTACCCATTAATAATTATACAACTGTTTCTTGTTAATTAGTTCTTAGGTACACTTACGTTAGGGACTATCTGACAAGGCTCACCCATACTCTTTGAAGAGGCAAAGCAAAAGTCAAAGCAACTTCAGCTTCCTACCACAGAATTAAAAAGCAATCAATAAAAATAGATGGAAGCTGCCCACGAGGCTCATCTTCACAGGGCACATGGTGTCATGCCAGTTTAGCCACATGCCCTGTTGCACTTCCAACAACTAAGATGCCACACATAGTTAACTTGTCCTCAATTTTTGTTCTTAACAGGAAACAGCTTTCCAAAATCTGAGCTAGAAAGCCACGATAACACTCAGCACTTAGACTACTTTTGCACTGAATCTTCCCATGAGCTTTGCGACACATGGATATGGCGTAGGCAAAGGAATAGGGATTTGCTACCTAAACCAAGAACAGAGTTAGTGAAATTTATCCCGATGGTTATCAGCTTTAAAGGTATGCTTGCATACAGCCCCAAGCTTGGTGTCCTTTTCAGCAGGCTACTGGATCAGGAAGTTTTTCCTATATGCCCTTACTACTGTGAAAAGAGAAGAGTACAGAAGCAGGCAGAACCAACACCTGCAATAGAAAAGCATGCTGCGTATCTGTACTGAAACAGACTGATGAAGTAACAGCAACAATTCTGCCCGATGCCCTGCCAATCCATGCAGGCACTCTAACGAGTGGGGAGCTGTATTTTATCCCGCTGTATCCCACCTCACAGCAAGCCCAGCTTTTCACGCTTTTACCGGTCCGTACGGCTAAGTTATATGAGCTACTATTTGCCGGGAAAGACATTGCCTCAGTGTTTTAAAGCAACCCAGCCCCAGCACTGGGCAGAGGATTTAAGAGAACCTGCACCTCTTCCTCCTCTAGACAAAGCACCCTCACCCTTAATTTTCCAAAAAGGAAGGGACCTCCACAGGGAAGAGCTTACCACAGAGAGATTCTTCTCTTGGAAGAGAACGTATGTGACATGCTCTGAGGGAGAGAGGGCTCTAGTACGCTTCCAGGGAGATACTTCTTTCTGATCTTGAGGTCCAGATGTAGGGAACATGTCCGTCTAAGTGAGATAAAGAGGATTTAGAACAAATACATTGGTTGTCACTGGGGTATCACCCTCCCATTATCTGAATGAGTAACATAAATAGAGTCATTCCTCTCTATGGAGGTTGGTTTTGACCCCACTCCATGTTCCATAAAAAAAAAAGTTAAGAGGGGATCCAGATGGACACCCACATACTCCCAACTTAATAAAACAAGCATGGGACTGTCCAAGGGACTTGCAAAAAACCCCAAAACCAAAACAACCAGTAAAACAGCGTCCAGGTCAACACAGCTTCTTAGGTGTTGCTCACTACACCTAAAACTATTCCATCAGAACAAACTGTAGTATTGAGTCTGCTGCTTAGTATGGGAAACTCCTCCACTTGTTTACATCTTTTGCTCAACACAAATTTACTGAAAAAAACCTGAAACAACAAAACACACACCAGGAATGCTTTTGGTCCCCATTCTAGATTGTAAAAACTTTCTGTGAAGCACAAAGACGACCCCACAGAGTCCTCTCAGGCATTACTGTTGCTGCTCTACCTGCTCTCTAGACCAGATAAATCCCTTTAACTGTAGATTTACATAGAAATTGAGATCCCCAAAGCAAAACTGCTTCACAGTTCCCCTAATCATCTGCTCCATAGCTCCTCCCTAGTGGTGCCTCTCACCTTAGCGACTCATGAGGAGCCACTCTACGGAAAGCCTGACAGAAGAAAATCAACTGTGAAAAGAAAACCAGCAGGAGTATTTCCAACAGCTGGAAGTCTAAGCTCTTCTGCCAGTCTCCTAAGGAGAGACTCAAAGGAAGCAAAGCCCTGTCCTCCCAGTCTACTGAGTCAATAAATCATAGCGAAGGTACATTTACCAGACCTTTGGCCTCTAGCCCCGAATCACAATAACTAGCTGCAAGCTCTCAATAATACGGCACTTAATGGACACTCAGCCTGGCCAGAGCGGTGACCTTTATAAGGATGTCCTGGACTTTCCAGATGACCACACCAATCTGGAACATCAGCAATGACATTGGGACTGGGCTAAGTAGCATATTCAGATTCGGCAGGCCTGTTTTAACACGAGGCTAGTAAGTTTTGCTGCCATGCTTGCACAGAATAGCTGTGACAAGGACAAACTCTGAAAGAGATATCGCACAGCTGCAGACCAAATTTTGTCTTTAAGGCTCTTGTAAAGCAGCAGAGACTTTAGTAAGTCATACCTGCAAACCATTCACTTGGCAGAAGTCCTTAATTTCAGCCAGGAGAGGGACCAACATGGTGGATTTTGCTTCAGATACTCCATCAATTCTCTTCACATTCTCAACATTTGTAGGCCTGGTTTAGGATGAATAATAAAAGCCATGGTAATATCCTATGCCAACGCTTTGAAACACCACGTGCCTGTGAAAGACACGCGTTTCAACTACAGATCTATTGGTCAAAACTTGAAAATGTCATTACTGTACCCTCATCATCATCTCTGCAATTAACAAAGTTCATTGTTTGCGCTTCTGAATCACGAAGCTTGACCGCAGCAAAGACTTGAAGTTTGCTGCTTAATACTTTGGAGGAACAGTTTACCACATGTATCCTTCTTTGCTTTTACCTCCCAAGAGCATATAAGCCCAGAGCTCTTCCATGGAAAAACAACATACACATACCAAAAGTAGTATTGTCTAATACCTTTTAGTAGCTGGGGAATGCACTTCAGATGCATTATCAACAGAGCTGCCCCACAATACCTTCTCACACAATGAGGGGAAAAAAAGAAGTAGTATTTTTTTCCCTTCCTTTCGGTACTTGAGAGCAACACTAAATTGTGCTTATTCTTTTACACTACAGAGCTACCCTTGCAAGGCAGGGACAGCTCCTGACCCGCAGCTGACCCTTAGCAGGATAAGGGCACACTAAAATGATTAAACCACATCAGAGAGAAGCAAATGGAAAGGTAAGGATTAGTAGGAAACACACACCTTCCTCCAACTGGTCAGCCTAACAGGAGATCTGGATACAAAGACAGGCAAGATTATTATTTTAAAAAAAAACCAAAACACCTAAATGACAACTAGGATGAAGAAGCAAGCCTGATGTCAATAACTGTTTAACTTACACCAGTCAGTGCTCTACAAGGGTATTAGAGCAAATAAAGATCCTCAGGGAAAGAGCTGCTCTGCTACCAACGAGGCATACTCTCCCAACAAAAGCAGAATGAGGATCTGTGACTTGGCTTGTAACTTTCTCAGTTTATACAACATGTCTGCATGCCGGCTTTACCTTATTCGGGCCATCTCCACCAGGATCTTATTGGTTGCCAAGACAGCTGGAGGAATTACCTTCTCATTAGCTACCTTCTGTCTAGCAGTCAGCAGCTTGCCATACAGAGCAGTCTGCGAAGAAGAGAGCCAAATTCTCACAAAGCAGCTCTAAATCACCCACACAGGTATAATTAACATCAGAGGAAAAGTTATAACTTCCTTCATCTTTCCAGTAACAGACAAGAAATGTGCAATGCATTAACCCATCTTAACATATTTCAATCTTCTTCTAGGACTCCTATTCAAAACGTCTTTGTTATATTAAGAGTTGCTCAAGTCAGCTGCTCCAATACAGGACAACTGCAGTCTGCAGGTTGACTACACTTCACAGATACCCTCCCTCTTCCAAAAAACTTACCTCTAGTTCTTTTTCTGGGGATGAAACAACAGGTTCTAGGGGCTTCGAAGGAGACGATTTCACCGATGACCCCCCTGCAACACTAACAAAAAACAAAGTGTGAAACTAGTCCTGCGTTAGATAGATTTATTCAGGGACTTTGCACAAGGCTGTGGGAGAGCAGCAGCCCAACTTATTTCACCTGCTTTGACAGTGCCATCAGACTGTGGTCTGGCACCTCATGCTTGAGCTGGTTGGAGCAGAATCAGCAGCATCCCTAAACGTAACAAAATTCCTGTGTCTGGTCCTTAACTTAAAAATAGCCTCTTACTGTACAAAGCTCAAGCAGATGAAATTGCAGTTTTGTGCGAAAAAAACCACAAACCAACCCAGCAATACCCCCTATCTACAGCCGGATTCCCGTATCTTTAACCACAGCATCTTCTTACAAGCCCTCATCCATTCATGACACCATTCTGACAGCATCCTACGAGAAACACCTTACATTTTTCCCTATGGCTGGTAACATTAATCCCGGTCAGAAAAAGCTAGTAACTTCAAAATCATCAGTGACAAGGGCACAGCTGCTGTGCTGTAAGCAGAATTAGCTGATATTACTGCTAGGCACGTCTGCCTGGAGAGCAGCACCACAGCTACCAGCCAGTCCACAGATTCACGTGTTTAGGGACATTTACCCCTAATTAGACTGCTATGATCACATGGCAATACCTGTTAGCAGACAAGCTGGAGTAAGAGTGTCCTTTCCTAAGCTAAATGTGACGTAACGCTTGTTTTGGATCGTAGCTGTCCCTAAAATGATTTTTCTTCACATGGCTGTAGGAGCAATTATGTAGCTTAAGTGACATATCCTATTTTCCTGTCATCTGCCAGCATCAGGCTACTTGCCCGAAGGAGAAATTGGACTGCTCAGAAGCACAAGGTGGGTTTAATCTGAAGCACCACACAAGCTAGGGAAACAAATTGCTTTGCCTGCTTTTTGCAAAAGCTTGTTTTATTTCTTTTGACCTCGGAGAGTAGTCTCAACTGGATCTTCGTCTTCTCCAGACTAGCGTAGAAAGGCAGAAAATCCACATGCTCACTTACAGTCCCCACACAAAGTATGCATTCGGGTCCGCCAGCTTTAAGAGCCAGTCACAACGTGGTCGCTTATTTGCCCGAACTATATTTACAAACTGTTTAAAAAAGCTATTCTCCATTTCTTATTTTAAATCAGCACAAGTTTAAATCCATTAGAGTTTCAACCATCACATACAAGACAAACTAAAAGACATGGGCCCAGTAAAAGCATCCAATATAAATCTGCTATTGCTCCATTTTATCCATGTTTGCTCTTTTTCTTGCTAGGATTTGAAGTAATACTAGTGAGAAAGTTTGCACTTCAGCAATTCATAACGCTTGCTTTGCCCGTGACACTACAAGTATACGCACCCTGTCAAATTCAAAGCCTGTTAAATATTGTAATAGTTCGATGTTTTGAAATATAACGTAGTGTACAGCAAGCTTTAAGCACTTGTCTTTAATATATTCAGATTTTTACTGTCAGTTCATACAGGAGAACACTGGTTTTAAGGGATCATCCTACAAACAGCACCCCTCTTAACACAAGCACAGTTAGGTAATACTGTTTTAATTAAGAATACTGTACCTGTTAAGCATGTTATTGCTTCTCAGAAGAGTTTTACCTTTTCTCTCATATGAAAACATATCATACAGAGACATCTATAAAAAAAGACAAGGACAAACAAATGCTGATTTACCAGTCTTTCCACTGAAGTTGCTGTTAGCAGCAAAATATTCGTTTGTGACACCATGATACGCTTGCAAGATGTTTTAAATACCAACGAGAACAGACCACAGAGGGCAAGAGGAGTTGTACTCATACAGACCTGCTTGACCGGTGACTGCTTTGTTCCTTTCACATCTGGGGAGCGCTGCGGTGACAGTACAGGTAAAGGTCTACTGCTGTAACACAAATGAATTATACCTTAATTAAATCAGATCGAGTCATTTGTACGGCAACAATGCCATTTAAAAAAACTAACATTTTGCTAAGCAAACTGATTTGAACTTGGTACAGGGATATCTTTGGCAAATCAAGAGTTTTTGTTGGTGGCGTTTTGTTTTTATTAGAATCACCATTCTTCATGAAAAAAACACCAAGGACCTCAAAGCCTGTTAACAGTAAAATTTTAACAAGGAACAAGAATCTTGTCTTACAGAAGAAATGGATTTTGCTGACAAAACTGGAATTTTTGTGACATCACTTGAAAAAGACTCAATTTTAAAGACCCCATTACTGGAGAAAAAGGAGTACTAACTTTCTGGTTTGCACTAGGCATACAGCTTTCACTGTTGCTTACGGTTTAATAAGCAATTTCTTTTCACCTGTAGAGAATAGCTGCAAAAGCCACAATAGTAGAATATTGATGGCAAAACAAAATTGGTACTTCAATCATTAATTGATTTACTTTTTTTAGCAACACTACGACAATCTAGACACCAGAACAGGCTCCTAAGGCAAGCACTGAAGAGCTTTGTTCTAGTATTATTTCTTGTCACAGCAAAGCCTCTGCAACCTCCAGTTCATTACCTTTCACTTCAAAAGGGCTGGTCAGAATTAGTGTTTGTGAAGACTAAGACAACACTGTTTATTGAATATAACCAGAAGCAAGAGGTGACAAGCAAAACTTGACATGCCATTCTCTGAGCTATACACTCTGATGGCAAATATCTGACTACCTCTGAAAACACATCCCACTTTTGCAGACATACTAAGACTTTAAACAGTTAAAACTTCACAAGAAGAAATACACAAAGATAGACAAACTATTACACATTTGTGTTGAACCAATTCTTGTTAGAATAAAGGCTTTTCTGTTTCATTCTCAGCTTAATTTTCATGAAAAAGTAGGTCAAGTGCATAATTGGAAAGACAAGTTGTTAGCTATTCTATTTAAAGCCTCATGGTTTCACTCATCAACATTGGAAAGAACATAAATCTTGATGGATTTTTGTGTACCGTTTGTCTTTAGCTGTTTACTTTCCCCACGAGCACGCATTGCCACAACATGCTTCCAGGCTACCCAGAACAATTGATGATGAAGAAAGACACCTTCTGACTAGCTTTGGTTGGGGAAGGCAAGTTCTCCAAATTCCATTTCCACACTAACCCTCCCAAGTTACAGGACCGTCATCGAAAGATGTCAGCGATGAGGCACTGTCATATTTAAGCTGCAAGCCATGCACTCCCAGGAGCACTAGACAACATGTCACCTTTCACACCAGCAGTCAAAGCTGTCTATCCAGGCACTCCCATCGAATTGTTTTGTATTACAATACTGCCTAAGGGAAAGCCTTGGCTAGAAAAATCAAGTGCAGAAGTCTCCTGTCCAACCTAGCCATCTCCAGAAACTGACGATCTGATGTCAAAATAATAAAAAAGCCTCAAGAGAACACATGTACTACCTTCTAGGACGCCTCTGCAGATTAAGATCTTCACTGGACTGCAATAGAAGACTTGGATTTGAGGCAGACGCAGCTTTTAACAGCCAATTCCTACCCTGTAAGAAATAAAACATGGCTTAGTTACAGATTACCCGGAGAAGCCTTTGATGGGTTGTTCCACACCAAAAAGTACCTTCTGGGTAAGCATGCACGTGGTTGCAAACTTGTTATGCCCAGAGGCTTCTTTGAGGAACCCTTCCATTATCAACTGTTGGCAGAGCATTTTCCACCAGTTCTCCGGCCAGTCTTTTCCACTACCAAAGAGAGGGTGTCTTCGGTATCTGTCTGGCAAGCGTTGAGAACCCTGAAATTATTGAAAGAAGCGGTCAGGCTTCTCCAGTCCTTACGGAAGAAAGTCTCGAATATAACCAGTAAATCAAAAACCTGAGATGCAAGGAGCACGTCAACATTTCTCCATGGAAGATCTTTACAGAAAAGTCAAACCAAAATATTTTTTTCAGGTTTACATAATACCCTTTACAATAACCACACCTACAGCAGCGCATTGATGAGAGCAGAAGCCATGCCTATTGCTTCGTTCCGGTCACCTGAGGAGCCATTTCACCTCTACTGATCTAATCCACTCCCGCACTTTCTGCCAAGGCTGTGACAAGATCATGACCTCCTTTTGTAGCAAGACCCCAGAAAGCCTACGCTTAGGATCACAGAACTGTTAAAACATCTCCCTTTGTATACAGAGGAGGTTACAGGAACGACCCAGCCATCGACAGCAGCGAAGGAAGTCAGTCATCCAGTGCAGTTTGTATTCAACCGGTTCAGGTCTATCTTACATAGCATGAGTTCAAACAGAAGCAGTTACCTGTCCTGGTCAAAAGATCCTACAAAAGTAAACATAAATTGACAAGTCCTGTTAAATCCCCAGGCAGGGGTACAAAGCCAGAAACAACCTCACTGCAGATGTCTGCCCTACTCCTCCTCCTCTGGCCTTCATTGCAAAGTGGTTTTTGTTTTGTTTTAAAAAGTTGCTGATTTACTCATCTCTTACCAATGGTTCAGATTCTAAAAAAAGCCGATTATCTTCTGCCTGATGGGTTATCACCCCCCATGAACTCAGGGCCCAAATGTGGAAGGGGCTTCAGCCCCTTGCCATCCACGAAGAGGAACTCTTGGCATGAACCTGATAAGTTGAGAACTTGTCAGTAACAGAGGATCAAGCATCAGCAGGTAAAAGTATGAGACAGAAAGAACTTTCTATTTCTTGCTAGCATATGAAATCAACTGAAAGGCAGGCTTCAGACCCTGTTATTTGTAGACTTGCTGAATGCCCCCTCCACTGGGGAAGCTACACGGTCAAACAAGTATTTTGTTTTTATATATATATATATATGTGCATGTATATACACCACTCATATACCCTTCAGAGAGTATCTATGTATATATACATGCACCCACATATCTGCAATGCTGGTTAGATAAGGACATCCCGTGGGGAGGTTGGAAAAAAGCAGGGGGTGTGACTAACGATTATAATCACGGACCACAGGAGACAGCAGGGTGGAGGCTTGCCTCTTCCCATTTATAGGGCTGGTGGTTAATACAGGTTTTCCAGATTCCTGTTAGTATGTGTACCAGAATCCCTTCATACTAGGCACTACGCAAACAGAGCATTTTCCCCCCAAGAACACAGTTTTCCTTACAAAGGAAAATACAACAGGCTGATGTAGAATAAAAGAGGAAGCCAAGCGAAAGAAATGCAGGACAGGCAGCGGTCAGCACACAACGGTCTGGTGAGCTCTGTACCACCTCCAGGGATCACAGGAAGGAGCAATTTGGAGAATTTCAGGTGGTCAAAGAGCTGCTATCCTGCACACACAGCACGAGCGGCAGCAGGGAAAGGGGCTTGTTTCAGACCTTTAGCAGCAGGGGACGGAAACTGGAGCAGCCAGCCAAGGCAGGAGGGACTCAGCTTGCTGCCAGATGGGATCAGGGCACAGAGTCCTGACGGTGAACACAAGCGAGTCACCTATCCGGCAGGCAAAGAGAAAGCACCAAGTCCCATGTCCCCTCTTCCAGAGGGCCCTCATCCAACTTCTAACACACCTTACTCTAAAGCATTCCTAAGCTTTCAGTTATGCCAGTTACATTAATTATGCCAATGGCTGCACATTGTCAGAGCATAGTTTTGACTCAGAGAACAAGTTCAACAGTAGAAGTAACTATAAAAGGAATAAGATGCACAACAGGAAACTGTGTGTTCACGTTTGGGCTAAGCATCATCGACCGAGCTTGGCACAGGACTGACCAACAGAAGCCAAGAGAGCAATTTCAACATCACACACATTATTAAATGCTAGAGGTAGTCCTAAAACCCACTCACAACCAGTCACAGACACTACTAACACCAATAAAATAATTGCTGAAATAGCCACAAATTCCCCTCTTTGCTGATAAAAGGGAACCTTAAGAATCACATATTTCTGTTTGCTTAGCAGGGTTAGTACAGTATTTCTGTTAATGCAGCTCTAATTTAAAGTTTCCCAGAGGACCTCGTTCACTTTTCATGGTCTGACTCAGCTTTCAAATACTAAGTGAGATAGTCTCCCTCATGGTCCACCCAAAGCCTCTTGGAAGCCACCTGGACTTTGCAAAGAGACACCACTAACTTAAAAAGGGCCTAAGTTCTCCATAAACTACACACAAGCAACATACCAGTCAGCCTCCGACAGATATAGCATGTAAACTTACAGTGATATTACATCATACATTCTTTCTAGAGTATACATTGAAGCAACAAAGTAAAGAAACACTTTTTTTTAAAAAGGTATGTTAGCCCAGAAAAGGGTATTTTTGTAGTTAGTAAGAGATTATTCCATATTTGCACTGCAAGTTTGGCATCATCTTCACTTCTTCCAGTAGCGTCTAATAAATTAACAATCAAGACTACATTAAAATCTGTAACAAAGTATTTGTCCCCTAGACACATTTGTGTAACAGTTAGAAATCAACTTTGTTATTGTAAGGAAAACAGAGGAACATCATTTACCCAGTTTTATCGAGTACTACAGGTGATTTTCCACCCCCGCCAAGTTGTAAGCATAAAAAGTGATTCTGTTCTTACTCTCGTATTTTATTTCTGGTGAATTTCTTGCCTAGTATTTAAAAGACATTGTAAGTAAAGGTATGTAAAAATCACTTATACTCATTCTAGTATCCTACTTCCCGTCTCACTACTCCAGGTCAGCCAGCAGTACAAAGCTAGAACACAAACCATCATTGGCTTTATTCAAACGTGAACACGCTGAATACCAAGCAAAGATATGTTTATTCTTCTTTCTGAAAAGGTTATCCTTTCAGGACAATGGAAATAATGCATCTTCATGGGAAAACAACCAGCCACTTAACTGTCTCTTTGAAAACACGAAACTCACCCTGAAGAAAACAAAGAGCTCCAGCCTTGCAGGAAGGGCTGTAGAACCTCTGCCAATACTTGGGCTCACTTCCGTGTGTTTAACAGACCACTGCCAATAACCAACTCAATACTTGGGCTCACTTCCGTGTGTTTAACAGACCACTGTCAATAACCAACTCAAAACAACCCACAGGACATCTCCCCACAAGACAAATAACAGGTAGTATTTCTAAGCTGAACTCTTGGGCCACAGAGGGCTGACTATTGCCCTGTTAAGAAAAACAGAACTAAGATGGCAAGAGCTTGGAGGCAGAAACTGTTCCTTTGGTAAACGTGCACGAAATTAAGTACCGCACATTTAGGAGGTCCACTGTTTTTACGGCTGTTGCCTTTCAAGACAACAGTCTAGTTTGCTGCATGGGAAAGACTGCTGAGCAGCCTCAAAAAGTCTAGACCACCTCTCCCTACAGATAAACCTCTCTGAGAAAGAAATACCACATACATGTGTGCATACATACATTTATACATATGTACATCAGTGTATACATTTGGTATATCAATAGAGAGGGACACTGTAACAGTCCCTGCACTCTCAGAACACGTAAAAGGATTTTTGCTATCACTTACAGACCCTCGGAGAAACAGAATGGGAATTCTAGTTCCAAACTTCTCTTCCAGGGCACTCACTGCAGACAGCAGCTGATACGCCTGCTTCCCAAAGTCCTGTAAACCACCTTCTGAGTCACTGGAGACTGCAAAACAAGAGGCTCTGAAATGCACAAAGAAAAACAAGTTTAACACACATACAAAATCAAGTCCCTTCCCCTTCTTTCAAATTTTGTCTATCAAGTGACAACTAAATAAATGACACTTTGAGTTACATGAATATAAGCAGTTGAACATGTTTAAGTAAAGCACTAGGACTGAAAACACGAGACTGAGCAAAAGTCAAAATTGCTTGTGGTAAAGACAGCTGCCCAACCCCACAATAAGCAGTTCTCCACAGTACTTGCTGTGACAGAACAACGTTGTCTCAGCAATCTTCCGAATTTAGTATTTGCAGATTTGGACTGGTTTAAGCATGCAATTCTTCAATTGCACCTAATAGCAAAGAGGTTTTCTTGGTCTTCCTTTTAATAACACAAAAGGGAGAATAACAGAAGGAGACAACCACTCCATTAAAGATTTTCCACGGTTTGTTAATGCATTTATCACGGACTGGAAGAACCCATCAAAAAGTTATTGGCACAAATCACTTCTGAGGAGAAGCAAAAGGATCATTTATGTCAAGGGATTTCAGATCTGCGACACAAATTCACACGGGGCTCTTTACTGGCACAGCAACAGGACTGCAGAGACCAAAATTACAACCTTGCACACTCTTCTTGGTTAGTTTTAGTAGAAGCCAGGCAAAGACGACTTAATCCTGGAGCGTACAAGAAGTTTTACTGAACTGATAACGTTTTTCCAGAGAGCAACTCAGAATAACATCGTGTCTCTGATCAGGAAGCGTCATGCTCCCAGCAAGAACAAGGAATCCTTCACTATAACTTCAGGGGAGGCGTGCATGTGCACACAGGAGAGGCCGAGGAAGGTCTTTCTGCTCATACCTGTGTGACTGCTGGCCCCCTGGCTGCCCTTCGGCACATCTATGAGATGATTAGCCATGCCAGGAAGAACGTATGTCAGCACACGCTCTAACAGGAGAACAGCTCCCTTAACACTGGGGCCATTTAACCTTCGACACATGGCATCGCACTCCACTTGCAAGAGTTCTCCTTCGGGATTAATTACCTAACAGGACTTCAACTGACGAACAAGAGTAGATTTCACTCTAAAAGTGTTACTCTAAAGCCTTTTAGGAACTGTGACTGTACTTGGTTTAGAGGCTTTCCCACAGCCTTCGAGCTTATCAGCTGCCTCATGGCTTGCTCAACCATGCAGGACAAGGTTAGAGACAGTTGGTCAAAGTTAAGCTTCAGGCTGAACATCTGCAAAATCAGATGCGTAAGAAGTCAATTCGTTTAGATAGCTTGCCTTGGAAGTCAGCCTGAGAGAACGTAACCTCTTAATCAGTCTTCAGGGAAGAAACCTTACCTGGACCTGCAATTATCACAGCATTCTTCTGTGCCCGTGATGCCAGAGGAAACCTTTCGGAGTTGTTTGTCTTCAAAATGAGACAGGATGATTCTACCCAAGGGAATGGAGGGAATGAAATAAAAGACCAAGAATTTACACATTAAATTTATTGCAAAAAACAGAGTTGAAATCAGCATCATTAATTAATTCACTAGGGAGCCAATTATTTGGCCTTGTTTCCTCTGAAGAAAAAGCTGGGTTTTTTTCAAAAGTAAATAAGGAAACACTTGATGTATAGATGTATAAAGATGCTGAAGGCAGAATTTTTTGATACTGCTTTTTAACACAAAACATGTTTGCAGAACACATTGTGAGTATAAGACGCCTTCTGGTTACAACCTCCAGTTGTGACCCAGTCACAATGGCTCTTATCAAAGCTGACCGAAATGACAAAAAGCATTAAACAGATTCCAGTACTCACTTCCTCCTGCAGCTATTTGACACAAGGTACTTCTCTATTTTAGCCAACATCTTCAGTTTGTACAACCGGAACTTTTCATTGCGTATCTCACTTAGAAGATGTCTGTCAGTCAAAAGGAAAAAAACAAAGAGCCTCAAATACCGATCGCTATTTCCCTGTCCCACACCAAAAGTGAAATATGCCAGACAACTGTCTCCATCAAATTCACCAGAAACAGCTAGAAAAAAGTGTCCTACTGAAACCAGACCCAAACTGCCTGCCCGTTTCTCCATGATCTTGATCCTTAGAACACAGGGCATACTCAGAGGAGCGCCTTAATCGTATTCTCCTAAATACGACCATTATTCTAAACAAGACAGAAGGAGAGAGAGAGCTTCTTCCAACCCCACAGGGTACTACGCTTCAGAAATCCATGCCAAAAGGCACAGAGAAGGGAGGAAACGGCAGAGGGCTCTGAGAGCGGGCAATTTCTCTCATTCTCTAGCTGTCCAGACTCTTGCAAGTTCTCATCAACGCCACTGCCAGGTTACAAAATGCGCTAATATAGCATCGTTCTTCTTTCAAGAAACTCAGAGGTGGCATATTAGGACATATCCACCTGTAGCCTAATTTAATATCCTTTATAGCAATCACTGGAAGCATCCAACTAAGAAAATAGCATGGGAGTAGTTGATGGGTGTATGGAACACTGGCCCTGCCTGTGCTCGAGTTGCCACACAAGCCAAACCTGAGCCACCACCTGCACCACACAGCCTCTAAAACAAGCTAATATTGCAGGTGTCAGGCACCCCAGTAACACAGCTACACCATTCCAGCTCAATATTGAGCAAAGCAAGTTTCCGCCTGCCTGGAAAAAAAGAGTAGGGAAGGATATGGTTTCACAGACTCCGGCAGTCTGCAGCCACAAGCTCAAACGACTGAGTTCAGGCATCTCTGCGGTCCTATACCAGCTACAGACAAAGTTAACAGGAGAACTCTACGACAAGGACCCTCACAACCAGAAGAAAAAAAAAAAATATTTCTCCATTTAAACATCTAAATAGTGGAGAGAAAAAATTTCTACAGCATCAGCGGTCTTAAGGGGTGATGATGGGTCTAAAAGCAAGTCAGATGATATACAAGACAAGCGACCATGCCTGCCTTGCAAAGCATCTTCAGAAAGCAGAACCGGAACAAGGACAGTCATTAACGTGAATCAACTTGTGGATTACTTCTAGAAAAAGTAGACCATACTTAGTACTGTGTGTATGCAGGAAAACTCGGAACCATTCCGAAATAAAATCAATCACATTTTTAAACAAACCCACCTTGCTCCTCTTGCTCTGTTTTCGCTATCCATGTCAAAGCAGTTGTTTTCAGTCATTTACCTGTTAAAAGCCAAGTCTGCTGCAGTCCACAAGATGTGACAAGAAGCAGGAAGCCCATCACGACCAGCTCTCCCAATTTCTTGATAATAGGATTCCATTTCCTTAGGGGCACCGTAATGAATAACCATCCGGATATCTGCTTTATTGATGCCCATTCCGAACGCCACCGTAGCCACAACACACTACAAAAGAGGAGCCACATCCTGAATGTTTTGAAGTGAGCATCAAGAATACGCCTGGATTAATGCTTACGCACTTCGTGACAACTTTTCGCTACAGACACAAATTTCAGCCTAAATTACAATGGCTTCAAACTCACACTCGACATCCACACTACTGTTTTAAGTCTGATTTTGGTCAAAGCGTGAGCATAGGATTATAAACGTGACAGTGATGGAGTGTTGTTGCAAACGCTAGAGTTTTTTCAAGCAGTTATTCTCAAAAGGCACAAAATCTATTACCAAAAGGAACACCAGTAGTCCCAGGGTAACTCTTTGCCTGCTTAGCTGCAGGAGGAGGAAAGCAGCTCCCAGAACTTGTGATGATATTGTTCCAGCTACCACCATTTTTTCCTCAAATGCTATTTTTTAAGAGACTTAAAGGAATTTGATACTTAAGCTAGGAATCCCGTTACTGTCAGCAGGGACCAGCTACTTCTTTGCCCAGCATTGGAGACACAGTAAATGGGAAACACATGTTGACATTCTCAAATTCTTCCTTCTACCAGCAGCTCTGCAATTATAAATAGGACCAAGTGGACTTCATTTCCTACATACCTGAATTTCATCCCTCATGAACTGGTGATGGGTGTCTCTCCTTTGTTTGATTCCCATACCAGCATGGTACGCACCACAGGCCACACCGAGTTTAACCAGTTCAGACACAACCTGTTCAGTGGCCTTTCTTGAAGGGCAGTAGATGATAGTGGGGCCTTCAAACTCATACACAGAACTGCTATAAATAATAGCAACACGTCAAGACATAGAACAGATGAAGCCATCCTCCTGCAAAAAGTCTGCCTGAACCTAGTTGAAAAGGCAACGTACTTTTCCAGCAGTTCACCTTCTTGGCGATTTAGAAATGGAAACAGATTTTAACTGATCCGCTCGCACACAAGTTCTCTGTCCTTTGGAAAAACAGACTTGGAAGTTATTTGGTGCTCTTAAGTTTATTTTGCAAGACACAGAAGAATTTGGTGTCTGCAGAAGCAGCAGTATAAGGCTTCCCAATTTCCTTAAAGTCATCAGGAAATACGCTTTTACAACTGTCACTTTTGAAAGGTCTACATTTACGTAACAAGGTACAAATGAGCGATGAGAAATTCATTTATATTGCCATAGAGGGACACTTTGTAGCTTGCGACAAGGCAAAGAACAGAGCCAGAATGGGTATGCCACTGGGTCTGCTAACAGAAAATGATTACAATCCATCTGCTCAGATTAGCTTTATTTAAAAAAAAAAAAGATCTTACCACAGATTTATAACAGACTCAAACATATTTTGTACAATACTGTTTGGAAAGTTATCTGCCAGCCAATCCATCACAAACAAACAAGTAGGTCCTCTGTGGATCAAATAATCCTGAAAACGCTTAAGTTAGCAACCCAAAAACAGGAAGAGTCCATCGCTCCTTGCTTCAAAAGACCTATTTTAAATTGGGAGAGGGGAGTGGGCACAACACCACAGGACACAACCCAAGCGACTAGCACGGTATCAGAGCCAAGCTACAGAGAAAGCCCAGGCTCCTCCTCACCAAATCAGTTTAAGACTACTACCAGTTCTTAGCACACACTACCAGAACTCCAAAATACCACAGTATTTCTGAGAGATAATTAAAAACAGCCTTAAACCCTTACCTTCCTTTCCTAGTAAGGAATTGCTTCAAATCCCTAAGGATATTTCCACTTTGTCGTCCAACTTCTAAGTACAGGTTAGGTCTGTCAAAACTAGTACATGTGACCTGGGGATTCTTCAGGTTCAGACAATTCACTATGTCTTCTCTAATCGATGGACTTGCAGTTGCAGTTAAAGCAACAATGGGAACCTGCAGTGAAAAGTAGAAGAAAGTCTGAGAACTCATTGATTTTTTTTTTTAAACCAAAAAACCCCCATGAGTCAAAACTGAAACAGCATGTGAACAGGCACTTTAGTCTATTTATGATCACTGGATCAGCTCAGCAATTTGAAAGATAAAGTTAGTGTTTTAGCTCCTAGAGCTTTGCTCAGGAGAGTAGACAGGACACTGTTGAAACGTAAGGTTTTATCCCAAATGCGTGCTTTCTTTAGTTATATCTTCAATGAGTCTACAATAATTTTCTGATGTGGTTGGCTCAATTTAGGGAACATAGGACAAAACTTTTAAGAGCAGCCCGTAAAGTTCAGGTGAAAATCTTTGAGCTTATGTAGCAAGTGCCTGAGGAGTATCTAGAAATCAGTTGCTTGCTCTTGCAAGCCACTCAGCCAGCCAGTTTAAAAAAAAAGATCCCTCCGTGTTAAACTAGAACCTTTGGAACATCATCTTGTACAGAATAACGATCCAAAGTAATTTAATTTTCAGAAGTTTCTGGTAGTCCAGGTTCAGAACATCCTTCGTTTAAGCATTCGGAAAAAACCACAAAGGTCAATCACTGACAGGGACTGCATAAACACCAAAACAGCATAGTAAGTACTCCCAAAGTGCAACATCAAAGGATTGGTATTTCAAACTACCATATAAAATGAGATAGTATTCTTCTTACATTGGAAATCAAACACATTAAAACCTCACCGATGGCAGAGCCTTCTTTAATGAGCCTAAGCTTCTAAAGGAATTTCTGAAGTCATGGCCCCACTCAGAAATGCAATGAGCTTCGTCAACAGCTATGAGGGTAATACCTGGTGGGCACAAAACCACAGCAAGGACACATTAACAAGACAAACCAACGTGGGAAGTGACGAGATACAAACACCCCCTTCTGCTCAGTTGCAAGCTCTCCTGAGGAGGTACCAGCAGTCTGCTTCAGTCTTTGTTTCTAGAATGCCTTCTGCTGTACCGACTCCCCAGATCCATTTTTACAATAGCCTCTTCTGTAAAAAAGAGCTTTTACTGCCTTCCCCCAACACTATCTTTTCTTCCTTCTCCAACCTGTAGATCTCCAACATTCCTCACAATGCGTCAAAATCTTGACCTACCTCTGACAGGACCCCTTCCCATCCCCTGCTTCCCAGACTTTCTCAAAAAAAAAAATCACAAAAGCTGATTACAGATGTCATTAGTCTGTTTTCTCAATTGTAAAACAAAGTGTGAGTGTCTCCGGGCTGCACTGAAAGATAAGTGCAAGTCCACAAAAATAAGAGGCGAGAGGGGTTAAAGATGGCCCCTAGAAAATAACCTTAGTTTTCTGAATCAGAAAAACCCTCAACTTCATTACAGACATCCCATTATAATCTGCCTACTGAAAGCGCTCTAGTGTCTGAGGCCAAGCATACAGTTTCTCGTGACTCCAGAAATTCAGAAGCCTTGTCTTCTTCCTAGATAGTCCCCCCCACCTACAGCAATGGAAGCTCAGTTCCTTAGTAAAAAAAAATTCTTGGACTTAATGTGCCTTGAATTTACCCTGCTGCAAGAGATCCATCAGCTGCATCATCTTTGACGAAAAGAGGATTTTTAAGATCTACTATAGGGTTTCAAAACACAATTTCATTGTTATATTCTGAGAAAGATCAAGAGAGATTAGAATATGTATAAGGCTAAATATTTTAGTGATATACTTTTCACTTCTTGTGATCTACAGATCAGTGTTTTAGCACCTCTGCCCCAGTAACTTGTCTAACGCCCCCATGCCAAGACTATGCGAACACCGCTACTCACATATGATCTTTTTTCGTCAATGACAGGATCTTCTGACACCATTTATCGGCAGTCACTACACTAGCCTCTGAGCTCACTAGTGGTAAGACATTGGTGAAGAACGTTCAAGCATTAAAAACTTTAATCGTGATTATGTATTTAAGCTGCCTGCCAACTCAGCTACAACCTTATCTCCAACTTACCAATAGTTTGGTCAAGATCCTGAAGTAACTTTAAGTTCCCCAAACAGAACTCTGGAGTCATATATATGACTCTGTATTGACCCCTGCAACATCAAGAAAAGACACTGTCACAGAAGGAAAAATCCCAGCCAACTCAACCAACTTAAACAAAACCATGATTATCTAGAAGATCTAAGTGAAAATAAGTACAGGCTTCTGGACGGGGAACAAAAGAAAGAAAATGAAGACCGCAGAAAGCACTCCAGATCCATAAGAAAGCAAGGGAGAACACAGCATCACAGGAAAACGGCAACAGCCGAGAGATTTACTAGCCTTTAGAACAAGGAGGGACTGTTGCGCTGACTCAGTGACAAATACGTGTAAGACCTGTGTAAAAAGCTGTATAAATCGCAACATAAAGCTGAGTCAACAAGCCCCATCTCCCCAGCCAGAGGGCATAAGAGGGTGGCTATAGCCTCCCACCCGCCCAGCCTGGGTGAACGCAAGCGGTGCCACCGAGCGTCGGGTTCCACGCCTGGGCCAGAATCTAGAGTTTCAGCGATGTCAGATCAGGGAGACAGCCTACCTCTCAAGTACAACTACGTCAGAACCTGCAGTCCCAAAAAGCTCAGCTAAGACTTACGCTTTGATGCATTCTGTGATGTTTTTCGACTGAGCCGAACCAAGCAAGCAAGCCGGAATCTCTGACATCCTGCAGAAATAAAAAGCACAGTCAAACAGATTTACTCTCAGTGCTTTCCGCCTTAGCTTTCAGCCTGCGCCAGCACTTCACAAAGGCAGTTCAAGCTGCGGGGTCACAGACTACTTTCTTCAAAGGATCTTTGTGGGAAAAACCTTTTGAAAAAGCAGTGAGTGGTAGAGTGGTTATTCCCACCACCCAAATGCCCTCCCGCTTTGCCTCCAGCTGTCCCCTACACCACACGCCCTTGATTAGCGCAATAAGGATTTGGAAAAATAAAGACAACTTTCCTTGCACAAGAGCTAAGTTTACTAATAAAACAAAGTAAAATACAGAAAGTATACTTTCTTTAGCTATTATCTTACGCAGTTGTTCACATTTGGACATAAGCCTTACCAGCGTGCCATTTTTTGCCTTGCCTTTCGATCTTGTGAGCTACTGGTGCTGCATCTGCTAGTTATCAATCAGGTGGCTGCTTTTTCATGACAGATTCAATAATTACCCTTACCAGCTCAGCCACTTTATATTTGAGCCCACAACCCCTCTCCTCTTAACTCGGTTATTTACCACATTTTATTACAGCCCCTTGTTTCGACAGCTTCTCCGTGCTTCACTCCTTGGCAGAACTGCACCCAGGCTGACAGACAAATTACCGAGTTGCATTAGGTTGTACAAATTCGGTCTCCTCAGCCTTCAAAACAAATGACCCACTGAGAAGGTGGTGACTAAACCCTTTCCACTGAGGAAAAGAGTATAGAAGCCAAAGAAGAAGGTGAATACACAGAGACACCCTGCTGATTAATACTCAGCTTAGGCTGTCCAGCCATTCATCTGCACGCGGTCATGATGTGCAGCAGAAAATACCACACCTAACTGATGTTCCCAACTTCAAAAAAACCTTCGTATCCCCTCTTTCACAAAAGACCTGTTCTCTCTAAGTTGGACAAGGCAGGAATGAACTAGACAACTCAGCACGATTCCCGCAGCTTAAATGAAAAAGTGTCTGAAGCGAATAGCTGTTTTAACAGAAAGCAAGTACACCTAGAGAAAGAACTATCGGGTATTAAAATCAAAGAGATCTATCTTGACCACAACTAAAACTGCTCAGGTAAGAGCGATTCAGTGTCACCCGCTAGTTCTCCCATCAGATCTTTCAAGAAGCAAAGAGGCCAGGTGTTAGGAGACCTACCACACTGTCCGTCTTTGCTAAGTCTGGGCCAAAACTTTGATCTGAATGACCTACAGCTTCCAGCTGCATGTTGTTCAGATGTTACTTCTCAGACCCAAAGGAAGCTCTACCAAATCTTGACATAGTTCTGAGGCTCAAATAGCCTGTGAAGCTCCTCCCTCAGTTCGGTCTGCACAGAAAGGGCCTGGGCATCCAGAAATACCCGAGAAGGATCCACCTTTGGGAACCACCCACCAGCACAAGGCTTTGGCAAATTCAGCCTACAGTTCCCGTAATGGGCAAATCCAGTGATCTTAGACTATTTACACAGTCCACGTGTGTTCCTAGCCTCAGGTATGTTTTACAGCTGACACACTAACAGCTTGCTGTATAAAGCCGCAATCTTAAACGCCAAGGAATGCCACAAGCAGAACCCGTGGGTTTCCACAGTAAATACAGCAGCAGCATGTTACTACCGTGTTACTTACGTCAGCTGCAGCACCTGGTCCTCCATCAAGGAGATAAGAGGACAGATGACAACTCCTGTAAATCCAGTGTAAACAGGAGGAAACTGGTAGCACAAGCTTTTTCCATAGCCTTAAAGAAAAAAAAGCTGAAGTGAAACATCATGCTTTCTATGAAGCTATAACATACCACTGCAAGATAATTCTAACACCTTGTTGAGCGCTAAAAAAGCAAAAGTGCTATTTGTTCTGCTGGTAGAGGAACAAAGACGGGAGATAAGTATGGTCAGCATCTATGCGATACCCCTCTCTGCACCATGGTCAGTGACAAAGGCTAG
Source organism: Burhinus bistriatus (assembly GCA_013397275.1). Taxonomy (NCBI): domain Eukaryota; kingdom Metazoa; phylum Chordata; class Aves; order Charadriiformes; family Burhinidae; genus Burhinus; species Burhinus bistriatus. The sequence goes on from VYXH01002684.1 coordinate 86,348, forward strand.
GGCTGAAAAAAGTAGCCAGCGTAGCTGGGTCAGACTTCCACAGTCTCAATCAGGGCACCCTGCTCATATGAGCTACATGGGCAGTCTCAGTTTGAGTACTACTCTCCCCAAAAAAGGAAAAGATTTTTCGCTGCTTCTTAGGATGTAAAGGTAACTTACCAGTTGCCATGACAACAAGATTATCTCTTCTGTCTTCTATAACAGAATTGATCACTTTCCACTGGACCCTTTAAATTAAAGGGGAATATTTACATAACACGTAAATTTTGTGATACTGCATTTTTAGTTCAATTTCAGGTAAAAGAAACCCTTCCGGCTGCCTCAGAGTATTGTCTTTGCATGCTGCAACTGCTCAAACACTCCAGCTGCTGCAGGTAGTCCCACCAGTGTTAGAGTGAGGATCCCTAACAGGACTCAGGCAAGCAAGAATTGATGCAGTCATTCACAGAAGATGAAAAAACAAACCGTGTCTCCCATGTGTTAATAACTGATCCACAAACATCAAAAACTACTGTTATCTTCAACACAAGAGATTCTAAAGAGGACCTTGATTTTGCCAAACTATTTCACCCTTTTCTCGTCTCGCAAGTGCATATAACCGCGGTCAATTAAAAAAAATCCCCTCGCCCCTGTTTCCAATCCAAAAGCGTACCAAATATGTTGAGTGAAACAGCTTCCCCCAAGTGTTTCTCGTAGGCTGTGTCTTGCACAGAATGCATTCCACCACCAGTCATCCTGGACTATTTCATCTCATTCCTGTTGAACTTAAGGACTGTACCAGCAATGCTCGAGTACGTAAGCACATACTGCATTGATATTACACCACACTAGATAGCCAGACAGAAGCCTGTCTCTCCTTAATTAGAGCCACATAACAAAGGATGACCAGACTAAGGAAGTTTATCACACAGTGAACATCCGTGCAGTTTGTTGCTTGCTGTTTTAAACACCTGAACTACACCCAATACAACAAAGCTTCGATCGCAGGAGGTACGCCATCAGAAGAGTCAAGAAACTCATCCTCTACCATGAGAGTACAGTACTGCAGTTAATACGCCATAACATTTATTTTCACATCTTGTTGTGGCAAAGGCTGCTTTTCTTTTCCTACGCATTTGGCATGGATCCTAGTTTGTTAGTGGTTTTTAAAGTAAGCACTAAAAAAAATATCCCTCGAATTGAAAGAAGGGAATGAAAATGAACCCTAGAGCGTACATTTTTAACACAAAATATACTTACGGTTTAAAAGAGGAGTGCCCAAAATGAGTCTTCAGACACGTGATGTGGCTCTCACTAGGTACTGGCAGCAATGGATCTTTAGTGGGAGAGAGGACAAAAAACCTCATCTGTGATTAAATTTTAAAAAGACAAAGCACTATCTTGACAAACAACAGTCTGCTCATGGTTAGTGATGCCCAGGGCCTAGGATCTGGGCAACTCCACTGAAGAGAGACAAACTCAAGATATTTACAGGCTAGAATAAAGGACTAAAAAAAGCAAACGGGCTCCTCCGAGACCCTGCATGAGGAGGAGAACATATGGCTTGATTAATGAGATAATCAAGCCATAGGTATTGTAATGCACGGCTGCATTATTTGTAACATGTTCAGCACCAGAGATGTTTTACTAGGCATGCCTTTAAAGACCCTGCTGCAGTTACACTAATCAATACCTGACACCGTAAGTTGCTCACAAAGTCAGTCTTGCTGTGAACACTGAATAAACATATTCAAGATCTCCGCTGAAATTTATAATTAACCTCCAGCAGTAGAAAGCATGACATTTCCACCTGGTTTTTCTCTGTTGGGCTAGCACACATCCCCTGTAACAGCCTGCCTGGCTACTGTTTAGAGATACAAACAGAACAAAGCAATAATTAACTCATCCATCCCCATCTAGCAGCCCATGTTCTGCTTTGAAGAAGCAAGCACCTCTTCTCCTGGCTGATGCTGTTACTTTCAGTGATAAGGTCCACAGTCTACCTTACACAACCAGGGAAGGAAACTTTCACATAGTGACAGTCCAAACAAGCCAAGGTGTATTTCACCTCACATTCCAGTCTCTTTTCCCTATTTGATTTGTCTCCACAGTGTCAGCTCCGAACCATTAGGTCAAGATTACCTCCAAGCCAGAATTCCCACAGATTTCTACCGTGAAACAGCAGCAGGGGACAACAAAACAAAAGCATGTAGTGGAGGTATCATTTTCTCCTCTGCTGTGTTCTGAATCGGTCCCCTCAAGTCTGCAGGACCTCCACATCCCGAGAGCAGCTTTACTCTGATTCAGCATATACAACATGTACTGATCATGGCAGCAGTCAACTACGTTTTGCCAAGGACATCTCTAAATTTTCATCTTGACACACAGACAGTACTCCTTTCAAAACCTAGATGAGCATTAACGTTCTGCTTTAAGAAACCAAGCACCAAATGTCACTGTGCTTACACATCTGCTTCTATAGACAGTTCATTTTTTTTTTAATTTAATCATGCACTGTAGTTTAAAACATACCCAAACATTCCTCCTCTTCTTCCTCGATGCCTTCATCTTCATCACCATCTAGTGCAACGTTCAGTTCTGCGTCAGGAGTTATCCTGGCTTTATTGGACTCTCTTTCAGTTAAAACTCCACCGGAATTGTCTACGCCTTCTACAGACTGAGAAATCAGTAGAAAAAGTTATTTCAGAGAGTGAAAGGGTAGATACAAGGTATGTCTGAGCTAAAGTGATATAGGGACACTCGAGTTTTAATCTGACTCAGCTCTATTGGCACACAGCGCAAAGAAACAGTGTCAAACAGTGGTCAAACTACGTTACCAGTAGCATTCAAATTCCAAGAGTAATTTCCTGGGCACCATTACAACAGCTTTTGTTTCCTCTTTGCAAAAAGGTCTTCTAAGTTTTGAAGACATTAAAAATCTGCTATTTTATGAAATCAACAGTTGGGATTGGTGGCTTTTTTTGACTTGCAACTAGATGAGGGCACAAGTTTTACCAAGAAGTGACTTAGGAGGCTAGTCACGAAAACAGAAACAATGAGATCCCAACGTCATCTTACACTCATCTCTTACAAAATACGGTACTCTGAGCCACACTAACTAAACTCCTTTTACTCAAGTTAGCTTTTTTGACCAAAATTGCATTTATAGAAGACTGACACGCAGCACTGAGAACCATCCAGAAAAGACCTGGTCCTTGCCTAGAAGGAAATGCAACTTTTTTCCCCAAATCTTTGAGTCTTGTTTCCTACTTAGCTCTGAGCAACACACTTAACCTTCAGGTGCGTACAAAGACACAAACACTTGTGCCTGCTCTGGTGGACATGTTCAGTCACTTCACTTGAAATACACATAGCACTTTCTGGGGAATCAGGAAAAAGAGCCAGGATGAAGAAAAATAGAACTCAACATCTAAGTCTTCTTTTCAGGAAATAAAAGTTACACAAGTAAGAACTCTTTAAAAGAGGCCTGCCAAACACAGCTACAAAGCAATCTGACCTGCAGCCCAGGTTAGCAGCACCTGCAGCGCACAAGCCACCCTGTCAGCTCAACCCCTTGGCCAAGGACACTTGGAGGAAAGCAGCTCATGAACGATAGCCTCCTCAAAAGCAGGAAGCGGGGGGGGTCAAGTCCAAGCTGGTATAGTAAAGATGTGGTAGGATGCAAGCGATATTCACGTCTCACGCTAGTAAACTGAATTCTTTAGGTATCCACACACTCATCTCTCTTCTGTCCACCTTCTGTAAACAACACCATTTTGCTTCATATTCCCTCCACTGTGACCCAAGAGCATCCGCATTACAGAAGAATTAAAAACCAAAACCCTGAGGCACTCACTTTAAGCATCTCCATTTCCAGTTCTTCATCACTTTCAATGACACAGGAAATATTTTGTTCGTTGTCTGTGGAGCACGCCTCCTAAGAAAAAAGTTTTCTTCTTATCAGCAAAGTTACTTTTATTTTACACACAACCTTTCAACCTTCTGTACGTACTATACACCATTTCTCTGTATGCTTTTACTTCTTCCTAAAATAACTAAGCTCAATATTCACCATTCAGTTCTGAAGCCTGCCCATTAAAAAAAAAATATCTGAACTATTAGAACACAACAAGGCCCTGTAATAAGAGACAAAACCAGTAGCACCACCAGATGCGTGAAACACTTGGAACATAAGGAAATTATAATCTGACTGCAGAGGCATCAATCTACATTCAGCAGTCACTAGAAGGACTGCTATTTACAGATCCCTTAGAAAAAGAGGTGCTTTTTATTCATGACCAAGTTGGACGTGCTCAAGAATTTGTCCCCATACAGCAAGAAATTCTTTCATAACCTATTAGCCTGATTAGCTTTCCTCTTTCAGTTGCTATCTAGAGCTTCTGTATTCCTTCCAACCGCAGGACTGAAGAGGGGCTCAGTGCCTGGCCACCTCCACAAGTTTTTACCAGACTGAGCCCTTCTTCCAGCCCACGTTAATATTCTCTCAGGAATAGAACTTTTTAAAATCTTGGGGGAAATAAAGGATGAGATCACTTCCCTTGGTGAGTGTCCAGGATTAACGAGGGCTTTTCTCATTACCTCAGGCGCAGCTCCGTCGAGCAATTCTTTTGCAGCCTGACGTTCCAAGATCTGAAGTTCTTGCTCAGTAATGTCTAGTGACATGAAGTCATCTCTGTCTATGTCCTTAGAGCTGGCTGCTGCAGCCCCATCTTCTACAACAGCATTACCTCTCTCCACTTCTTCATTACCATCTCCCTCCCAGAGGCCAGCTAGCGTAGCATCAGAGCAGATGTTAAAGTCGCCTTCAAGTTGTTTAGCAAATTCAGGCATTTCAACTTTCTGCGCTTCAACATTTGTTGACTTTGTTTCAAGATTTGTTGGAGTTGCGCCACAGCTCCTCTCCAGTACAGAAGAGGAACCTGAACCAAACAGCGTGCTTTTTAAGGCGTTTACATTCGCTGTGATGTCAGCTACTATTTCTGCAGCCCTAGAAGGTAAAACAAGAAAGTTAAACCAAAAATAATAAAGGCAGATACTACACACGTACGTTTTAGCCACAAGTAGAACTGAGGATTCTCAAGCAGTCTGTTTCCCCAGATAGTTTGTCCGAAAGCTCAAATATAAAGGTTCATCAGTCATATGCAATTTGCATTCCACTTCTGTAAGAAGAAAACAAAGTTTCTTTACACTGAACAAAATCTACAAAGACTCTCTGAAAACACTGTTTGTGGTATCGCCCCCATGCCTGTATCAAGTCTCCAGACTTGCGGTAGTTAGTCATGCGAGAGCCCCGAGTATTTATTAAAGAACCTCTTGCTGTGCATTGCAGCAAGAAGAAACAGACTCAAAGTTCAGCGTCAAGCCCATTGCAATTAGGCCAGTGAAAAACTATGTTCCTACATACAGAGACAATGTTTTCTCATCGAGGGTACTGTGCTTTTTCTTGGAAAAGACACACAGACAACAGCGACTGCTGTTAACAGACATGTATTTCATTGCATGGAACCTCAGGAATGAAGAGCAAAACAACAATCTTAGAGGGAAAACACAGACATGCTGACAAAAAAAAAAAATCTAACCTCTGCAAGTTTTCCAGTTGTCCAGAAGAGTGAGGGATGCGAGAAGCCAGGTCTGTTATCTCTTCAGCTAGTGAAGTCAAGCGCTCCTTGACACCCTCTGACAACACGTCATCTATAAGCAACGTCAGCATTATCTCACAATAATTGAGGTCTAACGGTTACACGCAAATAAGTTCCATTCAAGTAACTGCATTTCTACAAGATCTAAAGTGATAAGACAGCCTTTTCCAGTGCTTAAAAATCAAATACTCAGAATCAGGCCAAGCTTCCACATACTTCAGCATTCCATCTCTTCCAGCGGTCCGCTACACGTGCTCAGGGAAAAAGGATACAGAACGGGACCACCGCAAAAATGATCCTTCCCCAGTATACCCTCCAGCTTCCAGAAAAGAGCTGCTAACACAGATAAGACAACTAAACCAAAGTCAACAACTTGCACCAAATATTAAGGGGAAAGTTCTGTCTTTGAAAAAAAAGTAAAATTCAGCCAGTACAAAAAAGAAAGAAACTTCCCCCCGCCTCTTTTTCAACCATAAGCTACATGCAATGCTTAACTTTCCTTATGAAGCATGGAACTGAACCGACTAAGATTTTAGAATCACTTGTCTAATCAAACAAATAATGCTCTAAAAAAGTGTGGGTCCTGTTTACACGCCTCAAGAAAAGCATTACTTCGTAACAAGGGGTTTCTTTGTGGTCTTATTTCTTTCTAAACTAGATTTTTGTCCCTGCAACAGCAGACTTGAAATTAACTCACTGAAGCGTTTCCATAAACAAACTGGAATGACAGCAGGAATTGTTACCATGTCTGTATAGAGCAGAAGCTAACAACATACCAAGGCTGCATTCCTACATCACTATGGAAAACAGTTACACAGTACGGTAACCCAGGTCACCCAAGAGCCTTTACAGTCTGCGCTCTCTGGAAGTGATCTCTAATCACCAAGAAGCCAGACAATCCTGACACAAAGATATTATGAAAAAAAACTGTTGGGAAATAGAATACTCAATTGGACATTGAATAAATTCCTTATGTTTGAATGTATAATTTACCTCTTCTTACATAAAAGAACTTCCGGTCACTGTTATCCATATTTTTCAGTTTTTGATAAATGATGAAGCCAGCCTGCAAAAGAAAGGCAAAAAAGCTAGTACTCAGTACTCCGCAGAGAAACAGCATCTTAGAGACTAAACAAAGAAACCAAGAATTAATTCAGCAAACCATAGCATGAATACACGGTGAACATAAAATCCCGAGTTGTTGGCCCGTGCCGTGTAACGGTGTATGGTCCGCGTTACTGTACTGCTCATCACAACCAGGTTACACTTTACAGAATGCTTCCCAAAGCTCAAAGTCCTGACTTGTATCCACTAAAATGCGGACCCCTCATATAGATCCCAGCGTGGAAAGTCAGCTGCAAACAGAGAGCTCCAACTACTCTGATCCCAGTCTCACCATCTGCTCCCCCTCATACCGATTTTAAGCAATGCTCCAAGAGAATAGCTATGAGCCTACTAAGATTCTGCGTGCTTAATATTTCCCTTGATATGAATAACAAGTTCTAACAGGAAAACGCAGCCTAAAGCCAGGAATGTGCTAATTAGGCTACACATGTTAACAAAAGCATCTTAAAGAGGAAAGATAAAGAAACAAGTTACTTTCCTGTGTTTTCCTACGAGGCTTCAAAAGGCAGGTCAGGTGAACAGAGCCGGGCAAGAAAGAGGCATCGCCTGGAAAAAACTGTCCACAGCAGCTGCACCAGGCATCAAAAATAGAGCTCCTTTCCTTACTCATTTGGGTTTTAACAGGTGCTAAACCCTCCACAGTTTAACATTTAACCAAACCAGAAAATACGCAATGTTTCCTGAGTCAAAAAAGAAAAACAGAGACCACTGTCCCACTTCCCTTCCTCGGTCTAACCTCATCACAGAAATAAAAGCCTGAAAGGATTTTATTTCGCTGCTATAAAGACCAATTTTCTTGCAGGAAGCAGGCAGCACCCAGCAGCATATGGTAAATCCCTTCGCAGAACTGCAGGAAAACTACGCTATTTTCATAATGGTGAAAAAGAGACTTCTATAGGAGGTACAAAGAATTCATATGCAACTAAATTACTTTTCCTGGTAATCCATACTGAGGTTCGGCTGCGTGAGCCACTGAAGGCGGCTACATTACTTCAAAGTCGCTTATTAATTTTATCTCACATAATATATTTAGCAAGATTTTGGTTCATAAGCAGCTCAAGAAAGACGACCAAAAACCCCAGTAGATAACACATCCAAAGTGCTAACGTGCTACAGCAAATACCTGCAGACAAGGGAACCAAAAAGTAATTACCTGCTCTTCACTTCCATGAGCAATTATTGTACTTAAACATACATCAGCTGTGTTACACCTATGTGAGATAATCACGCTGCAAGAATTTAGGCTTACTGCATAAACAATTCACCCGATCGCTCCACCAAAACTCACTTCCCTGAGGTGCCAACTCGAAGCGAGTCCAAAATGACAGACACCCCTCAGGCATAACTGTCGCTGCCGCTGTTACTTGGCACATTCAGAGCACAGCGGAACTTCCAGGAGCGCTGCTGCGTGAATAGGCTTCAATAAAATGCAACTCTTGCAACACCATGAAACATTAGGAGGCAAAGACCTCACGGGAGGCTCAAGGCTGCTGTGGAATAGGGTTTCTTTCTTCCATCTATATTGAGTTTATTACACAAAATATTCCCCACAACATCCTCTTCAAGTGGTCTCAGCAATGGGACAGGTTGAGTCAGGTACAAGCAGTACCACCTTCAACAGAAGATACTCTGAGGCTCCGGATGAACACTGCTGTTTAAAACTTACGACACACAAGGAACTGAACAGCAACCTACTCGGTGGCATTCCTACCTTTAAGCATGCCATATCCACAGTGGATCTCAGAGCCTTCCTCCATTAGTTAAGTTCTGTAGCAGAAAGGCACTAAAACCAGCAGCTAACAGCACATTAGACAAGGAATTTATTGATACGGGTAGAATGGTGATCTCTTCTTGTACGTACATAGGCATCTGTGGCCGCATACAGTTTCTGCTCCTCGTTGAGTGGAAACTCTTCCCAGTTACTACAGCGGACAGACTTATCCTTCAAAAGCTGCTTGCCAAAAAGGTGTTTTACCAGACCATTTAGACTCCATATCTCCTTACACTTCAGCTGAGGAAAGGAAAAAAAAAAACCAGAGGACTTGTTTAAAGTGGAAAGCCATCGGACCCAGCAGAATGTATTCCTCAAATTGGCAAAGCGCACTTAAACTCTCAGTAGAAGCCAAGATCTCTGGGTTAGTCAGAAGGAAAGTTTCTCAAAGCAGTAATTGTTCTCCAGGACTAATTCTGTTCTCATCATATTAAAAGGTAGTTTGGCCATTTAAAAGCCGTACTTCCCTGCTCTGACACTGTATTGTTAGAGGACACACCTACATCGTCAAGCTGGAAAGATGGTATTAGGGCTAGATGAGTCCATGCAATGTCAGGTGGTACCAACAACAGGAAATACCTGTACAACGTAGTCTAAGTTGATAAAATAAAAGCCATAGACTTAAACAGCAACACCTCTCTCCTTTGGGATTTTTCTATTTTTTGACTTTCTAATTAGAGAAACCCAATTATCAGACACCAGGAATTTATTTAGTGTCGATACAGGAATATTAAAGTCTGCCTCTAAGTGTTTTGTCATCTTTTGCAAGTCCAAAACCAAGCGCCAGCAAAAGAGCAGAGTTATAAACCACGCTAACCACTATCCAGTGTGCTGGGAAGCAGTTCATCAGAAGTCTCGAGAAGCCATCCCACCACGCTGCCGCTTTCAATCGCTTCTGTAGTCGTACTTGTCTATCACAGTCGCTACATGCTATTGTCTTAATAGCCAGCTTGGGAAACCTTCCTTCATGCCCCAAGGATCCAGGACTCAAGAGCACAACCTTCTGCTATTCCAACTTAAAAAAACATGCAGAACTGTCGAGCAAACAGCAGCAGCGCAGCATCATCAGCTCACCCCCTTAAGTCTGGCATAAAAAAAGACCCCTACCAACTGTTCATTTTAGGTTCCCCCAAGCCCTCCCCCTCCCATCGTGCCACTATTTACAACCCTAGTCTTTGTTCTCTCAAGCTGCACTGTCAAGTTTATTTTTGGTTTGTTTTCTCTTCAGCAGACAAGTTTAAAGCTGCTATCAGAGATCACATTACTAATCTTCATAACAAATTATCCTGGGATAAAAGAGGGGGGTAGGAACTGAGGAAACTCCAAGTCTGAAAAGAAATAGCTCCTTCTATCGCTTGAGCAAAGAAGTTTAATTTGTACAACTTCCAACCCACTAGGAACTGAAACTCTCTATGGAAACTCTCCTACGGAGAGCACTGCCCCAAATGCTGATGATACATCACATACCCCTCTCCCCCACTGGGATTTAATTACACAGGGTACATAAAGCACAGAATAGAGAAAGGTATAAGTAGTTATTATTTCTGGGCATAAACCTCCATCCTACACCAGGAAACTACAATTGTTGCTTTTATCCTAGCAAACAAAAAAAATGCACAGAAGGAAAGAGAAGTGCATGGGGAGACCGAGTACAGGTAAGGAAAAGCCTTGCATATACAAAGAGACAGAACAGCTTTAAGGGACACGCGAGAAATAAGAATGGCAGGACGATCTGGAAGGTAGTGAACCTTTTGCTCTTTTTCCCTAAGACGACAGCATAGATCTCCCTACATCAAATGGTATCTAACCAAAAATCCACCTAAACCAAAATTCAGGCTGCGCCAAATGCAACGCTACTTCTAAACGAGGCATCGGGCGCTGGAAACTGCACCCGCATGACAGTGGGGGCAACACCAACTTCAGGGTCATGGAAACAAAGATACTTCTATGGCTCCAGATCACATGGCAAACACCTCCACATGGAGGACTCCAAGGAAGACCTCCATGCTTCCTCCCAGCACCAAGCAAGCACCAGGAGGGCTGCCTCCCTTCCAACAGGCATCAGGCTCTCGCTGCCTCCGCAGCATTTCTTGTATCTTAAGTTAGAGGTTCAGCCGTTGCTGGCACAAGTACACCATTGCCTGCGGAACCTTGACGTGACACAGTCTGGCAGTTTCCATCACCAAGAAGTACGTAAAATGCCTCTGCAGCTGAATTAAAAAGCCATACCTTGCAAATGCAAGAGGTGAACAGGCCTGAAAGGGGACAAAAGTTCATTAAGAACTGGCACACTGGAAGACAGTATTTAGTTCTGCAGACTTTAAGAGTTCTTTTTAAACTTATTCTTTTTAAGTAAGTTACAATACATCTCTACCTTACTCTACAGAATACGCTTGCTATCAGAATTGAACTCCTATGAAGACAAGGAAGCCTCCTTTCGTATAGCACAATAACAAGATTCCCTCCCACAACAAAAAGGTTTTAAATTTTACTTTCTCATTAGCAACGTCAGCCAGCTCCACAAAGCTCTTCAGTTTGATTTCAAAGTCACTCATCAGCTTCCATTGATCTCCCTCAATTCCTACGCCAACCTTTTTAATTGTTTCATCTTCGAGCAGTCTTTTGAGTCCCTTGGGAAAACCTAAAATAGATTAAGCCCAAACATCAGAAACTAAACACTGGAAGATGCCAGAAAGTCTAATGGAAATGACAAAACCCTAGCACAAAGGCCATCTGCAAGAACTAGTGCTGTTAGAGGAAAGGTCCCAGAAGTTGCTCTGCTTATGTGATTGCTTGTACTCTGGAATGACAAGAAAAAACCAATTCATTTAAAATATTATCTGCAGACAAGCAGGAACGAAATATTTGAAATACGCAAATTAATTCTGCACCTGAAAACAAATCAAGTAAAAAAGTTAAGCAACCTTGCTCCATTTGTCTTACAGATCGTTAAACCACATAACAAAAAGGCAACCTCTAACTAGAAAAGATAAATTAATACTCAGAACTGGATGCTCATGAAACCAGACGCAATATCATTTTATTATTTTCCACATTATTCCTCCCCAGTTTTTTGCAACTTCACATTCCCAGGAAGCAGTTTAAACCACAAGCATGGGGAATCACCAGGAAAACAGTCGCTGTGGATGCATATTCAGCGCTAAAGCTGGGCTGGTCCAACAGCAGCATTTGGAAAACACAATTCGCCAACCAGATCCTCCGCTAAGCCCAGACGAGTCAGTCTTGTAAGTAAGAACAAAAATATGAGGATGTACGCAGATGCTAGGTATTATATTTTGATTTATCCCAAACCGATGGCACAGCAATCCTAGATCAAAGGGTATTTTCAAGTTTACAGGACTGAATAAAAGCATGCAGCTTTTATATCTGTGTTTTGTTTTGGGGTTTTTTTTGTTGGTTTTTTTTTTTTTACAGGAGGGAACAGCACAGACACTTCATACTTGAATGAAAGCAGCTTTTTCCTCCCCTCTGTGTTCATTTCCATTTAAGAGCCAGAGCATCTTATTTAAATACATACCTTGAAGAACCCACAGCTAGATACCCCGAATTAGTCTCAAATGTAATTCTAGTATCTACAAACACAGTAGTGCACAAATGCATAGTACTTTGTATCTGCCTTGGTTCTGATCTCAATTTCACATTTTCACTACCGTAATGCGTATTTATATGCTTCAACAGTCACTTTGCATCGCTGATTTTATTTTACAGGCCAATCTCCAGACTTTTATGGCTACCGCTAGCACACTATACAGACACATTTGCAACTTTAGCCACAATCGGCTGCACTGGGGATTGAAGTGGTAGGTCCAATTCAAAGCATTAGAAAATTACTGCTAAAAAACCCACCAAACTCTAGTAGCCTGGTGCAAAGTACAACATTGCCAAAGCACCTCGGCTGTAACGCAACATGGAAATTCCTCTGTAGGAGATAAACACAGTTGAGCTGAATAAAAGGCTGCAACATATGCAGCTGACTTAGTGAACAAGGGTTTTCCCCCTAAGAATATCATCATTAAAACCTTCAAGGACAGGAACTTTCCAGTAGAGGACTCGTGCTCCATTTCTACCACCTCATTTCTAGAAAAGTGACTGTATGAACTAAAAAGATCTAAGTTCAAGACTAAACAGAGGTTACAATGCCAGAAACGGGCCCCATCTTCTTAGAAGACTAAGCAAAAAAAAAAGAGAGTAAGAAATGGAGAATTATCAAGAATCCTCCTGACAAATATATGTAATTTTTGTCCTTTACACACAGTCCAAGAGCTCTCCACTCTTTCTCCTGCAGAAAGAAGCATTATTTTTGCAATAAAAAAATGTTAAGTCTTATCCAACTGGCTAATGCTGCCAATGTCTCCATTTCTGTAGATCAAATGCATTCAGCATAATAATCAGACATTGGCTGTGGTTCCTGCAAAAAGATTGACATCTCAGTTCAAAGTCCAGTTCCCATTGGCAAGAACAGATATTTTAGAAAATGGTTCAGGAGGAAACACCATCTTCTGCCGTAACGGACAGTAACCCACATGCAACCGTACTCAGCGTCGACACACAAACACCTTCGCTCTTCGAATCAAAAGCATTTCAGCACTTTATGACTCTTCTTCCCTTGGCTTCCTTTCCTCAAACCTTTTCCTTTTGTGCACTCGTACCTTTCTGCCTCCCGGATTGAATAGCCTCCAGCAATTAAATTTTCCACCCCATTTGCTATAAATGACAAAGGATTGAACACCAACATTAAAATTATCGCTATTATACCTCAGCATGCAGACCCCAGGGAAATCAGAGACATCTCACAGGCATAGTTTCAATCTAACATTCAAGCTCAAGGTTATAAAATTGCAGCCTCCTTCCCTCATTCCTATTTTCCCTATTTGGAAGCTTTTATTCACATCCATAATGAATTCAGACTCTGTTGAGCACACCCCCTTCTCTCCCCACAGCTGCATCACACCAGGTATCCAGTATTCTTTCTGAAAACCAATGTCACAAAACGCAGGTATTGGGAACAAACAGCACGACAGCCATCATTTTTGAGGGTTTTTGTTATTGAAGCCAAATTAAAAAGAAACACAGTCTGCTAAATTTAGGCTCGTTGTTTATTTTGGCACTAAACAGAAAGCTCATTATATGAGCAGGGAATTAAATTTTTAAAACTGAATTCAAATATTCTTTCCCAGACAGAAAAATAGTCCTCAAGCAAGATTCTTTTGCCCTGTTCAGAACCTAAAATGCTGTATGCCAGCACACGGGGCAAGACTTGGGCTAAGATTCCCTGGATATACATAGGCAATACTCAAAGAATAACTCCCTTTATTGTAGGCAGGAAACGGAAGCAGGAGGATGGATTTTCACTACCCAACATAGTGTGAAATATCAGCTGTTGCTCAAGGCTTACGTTCAAACTTAATCACAAGAAACAGAGGGCAACTCACGCCCTAACTAATAAGAAGAGAGGAAGTCCAGTACCTGACATAGAAGAGATGTGAAACAAATAACACTTCTCCTCAGTTACACATATCTGGATTACAGCTATTTTCGCCATTTTTCCTTTAGTGTACGACGGTGGCCATTCGATATCAAATCCAACAGCAGCGCCATCTGATAAACTCTGCCTGAAAAGAAATGGATATTCTTCACATTTAACTGCTCTTCTACCAGTATTTAAAATACCAGGCTTAAGTCATTTCACATGAAGGTGATTAAGAGAACCGCAGCCAGTGCATGTTTCCTTTTGCATGCACAGGACACAGAAACCATTTTAAAATCAAGACCTTAAAGAGCTGAATTTCCTGCTGGTCCCAAAAACTACCAGAACCCCTTCAAACCCCCACAGATCTCACTGCATGCAGACAGCGGTATAGCAAGCCTCAGTAAACAGACAGATACAAAAGGCTATGGAATAGTTTAAACTCCCTCAAAAGCTTGTTCTTTACCTATCCCACCGCACTGAGAGTTCTGTAGAGAATTCTTCCCCCCTAGTAAGACGAACGGTGTTATGCAAAAAGGAGGGAAAAATAATCTATTTGCGTCATGAATTCACTACCTTTTTTCAAGCACACAGTCCCCAGTTATGAATTAACACATATGCCTGATTTCTTTTTTTCCAACATGTACTTCCCCATGAAGTCACTGAAGTTCATGGAATTATTCATACTGCGAACGGCAAAGAACCTGCCTCAGAGTCTTTACTGCTTCTGCTTCAAGGGACTGCCAGGTTCACCAATGGTTTCTCCCGTAAACCAAACGGGAACTGCGTAGCACAAGGGAGACTTTGAGAAACCGTTTCCTTGTTTTCAAGCCAAAACACACTGTAGACAAACCAAGCATCTTACTCACAGGGATAATTCACCATCGTAAGAAGTAAGTTCAGTTTGTGCTTCCAACCAGTAAGACGCATTCGCCACGCATAACAAGACAGCCAACACAACCAGATGTTTTTTCTGGCTGACCTGTTGACCTCTGGACACATCGAACGCACAGTCAGCCAGGAGAAGGAGACAGAGAGAAGAGCCAAGTCCTTTTCGGAAAGGAAAAAGCACTCCAAAAAAAAAGAAAAAACCAAATTAAGAGCTATTACCTGATATCTTCTGAGAGAAGGGAACAGTCACTGGCTTCGTAGCTGTAAACAACAGAACCGCAGAACTCTAGGAACGGCAGCCCGTCTTCCAAAACGCTCCTCTGAACAGTAGACTTCTGTCAAACAACATTTGGAAGAGGCTCGGTTACTGGCAACACCTAACCTTGCTACAGATGCATCAGCACTGCAACCGCTGCACGTGTCTTTAATGCCGTATCCCAGCAAGGCTGGCACCGGCTGTTACCAAAACCTTGAGGGGAACTGCGCTCCTCATGCGGGGCCAGTATCCCCATGAACTCACAGCAGGGTGACATTCCCGCTTTATAAAACCATTCGGGTGCATGCCCCAATTTCTTTGCTTAAGTCCAAGCCCTTGGACTGAAGTTGTGCAGGCTGAGCTTTCACCTCAATTTCGTTTAGTTGGATTCTTCCCACCAAAGAGACCCGGTAGCTTTCCAAGAACAAGGTTAGGGGAAACATCCATTTTTGGCAGTGTCAAAAACCCCTCAACACTACTTCAAATGCTATAGCTCTTGCATACCTCCAATTTGAGGAACAAAATATTAAGATATGGACAATAGTTTAAGTCATTTTTTCCCAGTCATTCAAATCTGGTCAGGCTCTGAAGTCCCCTGAGGCATCTCTATGTCGGTACAGCTGTACGCAATAGCTGTCTCCCCATTTCCTTGGTCCCACATTTCAGCCAGCCCACTTCACTTAACCCTGCCAGATAAAGTGTGTGAGGAACTTCACAAAGGTCTAAGAAACTCCACGGATTTAAAACTATGTGCAATATTTAAAAGGACCGATATCCACCATCAATTGACGAATACTGGTTTATAAATTGAAGCTTTAAACACATAGGGTAAGGTGAACTGTAACACTCCGGTTGGCATTTCCCCCCCACCCCGCCCTCGCGTCAGAAGCGTATTTACTAAAAGTTACTGACTGATAAACTTACTTGAATTGCAAAACTTCTGACAACATTGACCTGCCTGAAAAACCTTAAGCTTGATCAAAAATATCCAAGTAAGCTACCATGCCAGTAACAGCAAATAGGGTTCAGTACCACACAGTGGGATTTGAAAAACAAAACAATCTTGTCAAAAGCGGCCACAAAACAGGCGTTAATACAGTTTCTGAAACAGTAAGTTGCCTGGAAGAGGGAGATTCTGAAACAAAGATACTGCCATTTTATGCTTGCAAAACAAAACATTTCCTCCAGTTAATGAAGGGTGAAAGTTTAATCAAAACCCTTCCGCCAAGAGCTCGTTGAGGCACGCTGCCGCCGTACGCAGGCTGTACCACAGCAAATGAAAGTTGCCTTGGTTTTAACTGACATTTTTTAATCTCTACACTACTAATTTTTTACTCTCACTTTATAGAGGAAAAACTGCTGAACTGAGCCCTCTGCTTTTCTCTCATTAATTAGTTTTCTAATTGTTAAAGCAGTTTCAGATGTTACAGGGGGGGTCCATTCTAGTGGGAAATTTTAAACTGAAACTGCTTATATATGCAGAAAAAAAAGCATCCAAGGACACATTAACATTCTTGGAACACCAGAAACTTCGACATAATCTTGCTGATCAATTAATTCGTCTGAAACCTCCAAGCTGCAAAACCTCCGAAGTCCTGAACATGTGCAAATGTAGGAAGGCAGAGGCCCCTAGCAGAACAAACTCCCCTGTCAGGCTACGACTCCAGGTCATTGCGTTTTGACCTCACAAATCACGTAGACGAAAAATCCCCAGGCCTTGCTGGTATACAGCCCCCAATACTGGGTGAGCAACGCACCAAAAGCTTCCTTATACTTTGGTCTTTTTGCCACCAAAATTCAGATTGTCAGGAAGAAATTTCAACAGAGGTAATAGCAACAGCCTTTGGTCTACACATGACATTTTACGTAAAAAGAGACTTTAAGAAGCTAGTTTAACCAGTAGTAACACAAGAGTACCTAAATTTAATTACAGTTCATAGGACAAAACAGCCGTAAACATTTACAAATATCAGAGGCACAGGTCTAACTAAAAGCACGTGGTCTAACATTGTTTTATTATGCAGCCTGCAGCCAACTAAATTTCCCCCATGTAATGACATACCTTTTTATCACCCAAAACTCCCTCTTGGTTTTGAGCAAGCATCCACTGAGGATATTTATTCTGCGGACTAGTAGTTAGCAAATCCATTTCATTCGTTTTTTCCACATTTCTGTCACTTTTAGATAAAAAAAAGAACAAAAATACAACGGTCAGTAGTTTGTATAGGGACAAGCTATTACTATCATCAGGCTGGAACAAGGTTATGGAGGATCACTACCTTGAACTTCAAATGCTTTGTGCACGAGAAAGGACATTTACAGAGCTGCTCCCATTAAAGAGCTGAAGAGCTTTAGGCATTACATTCTTGTTCACATGTGAGTAAGAAAAACAACAAAAAAAACACAACAGGAAAACTTCTTAAATTCTTTCTGGGAAACAAAGTTCAGTCTAGTTTTATGGAGATCGGTGACTCGGAACAGAAGAGTGCACCTACTGCCATCTCTGGTCAACACAGCCCTTGTTAATTAGACAAATTTATCTGGCATTATAGATAACAGCAAAGGAAGCAGCCACCTAGCTTAAAAGCAGTCAGCTGCATCTGCTGACAAATGAAGTCAGAAAAATTCCAACTCAAGCCAAGATCAGACTCACAAATGTTGCCCCGAGGCCTGCACTCCCTGCATAGGACCTCAGGGCTGTGCGCCCACAACCAAGAAAAACCACGCAGAATTTCTACGGCGAACTACAGCCAAAGAAGGCACGGGCTGCTAAGCTCTCTGGTGCCAACTGGATGACGGCTGGGGTTACGTATGAATTCGCCAGCCCCGGATTCACACAAAGCGAGCTCACCAAGCAGAGGCAGCCTGTTCCCAGGGCATCAGGAAGCAGGGTGCATCCCCTGGAACGGCGAGGTGCTCCACAGAGAAATTAGAAGAGATTTAAGTTAGGAAGACACGCTGTTCAAAACAGCAGGAAGTTTTCAGCCCTCGTGACTGGGGTTTTCTTTCAGGGAAGCAGAGCAGGATTGCTTAGTTGTGAGCAAGAGATGACTGAATCGGAGCTGTTCCAGCTTCTCCCTGGACTGCTTCTACTGCGATTTAGCAATCCTCCTGGAGATGGAGCAAAACAGTTCACAAAGAAGTAGTTTCCCATCCTGCTTCTTCCCGCTAGTCCCCAGGTGCTCAGTACACTTTTTACAACGAAATCAGGCCAGTACTGTCTTAGTAAGACCATACTTTCCAGCTGCACTTCCTCACCAAAGTACAAATCCTAGGCGAATTGTGTTGTTTCAGTTCTTCAATACTCAAAACCACCTTTTGATTTTTCTTAATTCATGATCTGGGCTAGGCAGAATTTATCCCTCGGATGCCTGACCACTTCTGCAGTGGCGTAACCAACTACCACCTCAAAGACAATTTCAAGAAGTATTTCGTTACTAAAGCAGTCACAAAATTGCCACTAACAAGATGCCTCAATTAGAGCCAATCTGTTCCTGGGAGCTGCAATTGCTGGAAACAAGACAAAGCAGCAGAGAGGCTAGAAACAAAGAAAGGACACCCTGCAGCACCAGCTGCTGTGCCTCAGCCCTAGCAACACATTTTCCAAAAAAAAGGTAAGAGTTCAAAAGCATTAACTCCACCACACGAGCAAGCGCTGCTCACCGCAGCATCAACCACCTTAGAATAACAGCACAGTTTGGGTTGGAAAGGACCGTTAAAGGCCATCTAGTCCAACCCCCCCAGCAAGGTACAGGGACATCTTCACCTCGATCAGGTTGCTCAGAGCCCCGTCCAACCTGACCTGGAATGTTTCCAGGGATGGGGCAGCCACCGCTTCTCTGGGCAACCCGGGACAGAGCTTCACCACCTTGACAGTTAAGAGTTTCTTCCCAATCTAAATCTCCCCTCTTTCAGTTTAAAACCCTTCCCCCTGGTCCTATGGCTCCACTCTCTGATCGACAGTCCCTCCCCAGCTTTCCTGGAGCCCCTTTAGGGACTGGAAGGGGCTCTAAGGTCTCCCCGGAGCCGTCTCTTCTCCAGGCTGGACAACCCCACCTCTCTCAGCCTGTCCTCACAGCAGAGGTGCCTCCAGCCCCCTGATAATTTTTGTGGCCTTTACTTCACCTTCCCAGCCTTAAACCAAGCACCTGAACTCGGGAGCGCAAAGCATCGCACCGGCAGCTGCCACCCAACGACGGCGAGACCCGTTCCACGCCAGCGCGGCTCCCTTGGGGACAACCGGCGGCAGCCGCGGAGCCGCACCGAATTCTTCACAAAGGGGCCAAACCACCTCAAATCCTCACGGGAAAACGGCAGCCTCACCAGCCGGCAGCCACGAAGCGCTGCAGGAACCCCCCGGAGGTAGGAACTGAGAGGGGG
>VYXH01002684.1:107593-122604 GCA_013397275.1 Burhinus bistriatus
GGAGGAGGAGGAGGAGGAGGAGGAGGAAGGAACCTGGGAGGCTCTGGCCTGCAGAGGAGCATTTATTCCCAGTCCCAGCAGCAGTACCATTACCCGGCCTCCTCCCAGGGGGGCTGCATGGAGATCCAGGAGCTGGCCTCCAAGAGGGTGGACATCCAGAAGAAGCGATTTTATCTGGACGTGAAACAGAGCTCCCGAGGCCGCTTCCTGAAGATCGCCGAGGTCTGGATAGGAAGAGGCAGGCAGGACAATATCAGGAAAAGCAAGCTGACCCTCTCCTTGTCCGTGGCCGCCGAGCTGAAGGACTGCCTGGGGGACTTCATCGAGCACTACGCCCACCTGGGCCTGAAAGGCGGCCACGGTCACCGGCACGAGCACAGCAATGACAAAGAGCAGCATCCCCGGAGGCGACAGCAGCACCCGCCGCCTTCGCCTCCGGTGTCTGTCGGCTCCGAAGAGCACCCTCACAGCGTCCTCAAAACGGAGTACATCGAGAGGGACAACCGAAAGTATTACCTGGACCTGAAGGAGAATCAGCGAGGGCGCTTCTTGCGGATTAGACAAACCATGAGTAGGGGACCCGGCATGATGGGTTATTTTGGCCACAGCTTGGGACAGGAGCAGACGATCGTCCTTCCAGCGCAAGGGATGATTGAGTTCAGGGATGCTTTGGTCCAGCTGATCGAAGAATACGGTGAGGGGGACATAGAGGATCGCCGGGGGGGAGGCGATGAGCCCCCGGAGCTCCCCGAGGGCACCTCCTTCCGAGTGGACAACAAGCGCTTCTACTTCGACGTGGGATCCAACAGGTACGGCATTTTCCTGAAGGTAAGTGAGGTGAGGCCGCCCTACCGTAACACCATCACGGTTCCGTACAAAGCGTGGACACGGTTTGGGGAAAATTTTATCAAGTACGAAGAAGAGATGAGGAGAATTTACAACAGCCATAAAGAAAAAAGAATGGATGCCAGAGGGGACAGTGGTGAAGAGCAAGAGGGTCTCGAATAGAGTGCATTGGACTGGCCGTCTGGCAAAGTAAACAAAACAAGCAGAAATTGGTGAGAGGGACTGACCTATAGTAATTTCGAGTCGCCCCATTTTTTTTGTAAAGTCCTTTTTCGGTAGTTCTTGCTAACTCCAGTCCGTAATGTTGTAGGAGTCTGGTTATCACGTTAAATTACGCCCCAAACATCTCCGTGTGTCTTAGCAAAGTACCAACCTCCCGAGTCCGTATGAGTCAGCTGCTTCGAGTGTTGAAGACTATGGAAGTACGCGTATCAGCACAAAAAAAAAAATCCGGCACTCTGACCTTTAAATAGTCTAGATAAGGCTTGTGTTGCACTTCAACTTGATACAAAAAAAAAAAAAACCCAACCAAACCTTATGCTGAAATGTATCGGTTTCTGCTTATGACGGGTTTTCCGGGACTGAATTCTGCCTGTACTCGGTCAAAAGGCTGAGTGGCGTAGCCGTAGGGCATTGACAACAAAAATCGACTTCCTATGAATTGCTGGTTTGTGTACGAGGAGAGGTAGAGAGGTTTTAAAATTGGCCTCTGCTGGTTATTGAGTGTGAAATGCTATTCTGTGCGGGTAAAACCTCGATAACTGGTCAGACCTTGATAACGTGCTGGTGAAGAGTGGAAGATTTGTTACTCGTTTCGTAGTTTTGTGCTGACCGAATAACCCGAGTATCCCAGGACAGCAAAGCTCTACCCGAGTGCTAAGCCTTCTGAATTAATGGCAATGAATAATTACCCGCTCCTCATCTACGTGTTCTGCCCATGCCAGGCTGGTGGTTTTTTTTATTTTATTTTTAATGCATTTGTCCAAAATTTCAAAAGGTATTTTTGTATGAGGGGTGTTGGGGGTTCCAGCAGGCGGCTGTGGAGCGGGTGTGCGGAGGTGGAAGGACCGCCATGACCGAGGCTCCCGGCTTCTCTCCCAAATGTGACATTAATGCGGTCGTGATGTTACCTGTGCGAGGAGAACACCTGGGCGTTTTTCTCCTCCTGCTGCGAGAAAGACCTTTGGGGGGTTTGGTGCACCGTTAGGTTCGTATAAAAAGGCATCTCTCTCCTACTTACCCGTAGCGCGTTTCAGAAGCTGTGATTAACGCCGCGTCGGGTTTTCTGTCACGTTGATTTTTACAGGCGGTGTTGTTAGGAGATAATATCCGTGCCCTGCCATCACCCCCTTCCCACCCGCTCAGAGCTGGGGCCCTCATTGCGCAATTCGATTCCTGATCGCCCACCACCAAGTTTCAGTGTCGTTCCGCTAAAGTCTCTGTCGTGTAAATTTTACATCTCGCTATATAAACTCTCGGCCTGGAGGGAAAATGTGTACGATTACCCATTTAGAAGGCTGACAAAAGATTTTGAAAATTCATTCTTGTTTATTAAAACATGAGTATTTATAACGTAAGGGGCTTTTCCAGCCCTTGGGCGACCAGCTCCTTCCCCTCTGAAAACCAGCGGGTACTTCCAATAACGTGTTGCCCACCTTTAAGATTTTTTTAAAGTCGACATTACTGCGTCTAATCAGATATTTATAATCCTTTGAATTGGTTTTTTTACGGAGTGGCCCGGTGTGCACGTGGAGCAGCTGTTTTTCCATGCAACCATCACCTGTTGGGGTTTTTTTTTTTTAATCTGTTGAGAAATGTATTTCTCTCCAGCCAGCCCGTTCATCGCTCTTAGTCTGGACCCACCTGCACGCTGCACGGCCACGCTCAATCCGAATGCTATTACCTGTTAACGTCATTAACCATAACGAGAAAAGTTGGGGAGGCAGGGCTGGGAACCAAGAGGATAATCTGGACTTCAGTTTGGGTACTAAAACTAGTTGATCTGTTTTAACTTTAAAAAAAAAAAAAAGGAAAAAAGAAAAAAGAAAAAAAAAAAAAAGCTTGCACCAAAGTCACCAAAGAACCTTTAGGAAAATGTTACGGTTGTGACAAGAAGTAAGAAAGTTAATTTCACTGTTTTAGGTGATTCCCCCTTTAGGTAAAACCACACATAGCAGGCGCAGCACCCAAGCCTTTGGCTTAGTGTCAAAAACTCCCATCCGTTTCTGCGTAGATTGCTCTTTCAGGTACTTTTTCAACACTCGGAGAGATGTTCTCGCTCCACCGCTCAAACAGCTAGCGGACCGTGATGAATCAGCTGGAGGTTAGGCGGGGTCCTGGTTCATCGTCCCTCTTAGGGCTTTGGTCCCAATGGTTTTAACAGGTCAATTAAAAAAAAACCAAACACAAAACCAACATTAAAATAACTCTACGTCCTATTATTGGTGTGAAACCAGAATTTAGTGAATGAGTCCTTGATGTGTACGTTAGCGTATCGCTGACTGCTGCTGCCCGTCACAGTGCCTGGAGTAAAAAATTAATTTATATTCCAACAAACCGGAGCTATGAATGTACAAACTTTTTACGCTCTCCTTCCCCTTCCCGTTTCTACGTGGCATTCCTCCCCTGCCAGCTTGACATCTCCCCGTCCCAGCCTACCTTTGCCTCAAGGGATCGTAAAAGCTCCTATGTTGGAATTAGCCCGAGTGACCGCGTGTGTTTTAAGTGACCATGCCTTCCCTGTGTTCCTGTAGCGTTGGTGAGGAAAATACTTGCGATGGGCAAAGCAATTGGAAAAGGGTATTTTCTTCACCGTTTTGAAAGAAAAAAAAAAAAGATGTGAAATGGCTTTCCCGTTTTTTAAAATACCCCTTTATCTTTTTTTAATTAATTGGCCTTGCGATGGCGTTAGTTTATTGTAAATACCACCCAGCAACTCAGCGTCTGCTGGCTACCGGGTCCAGCTTGGTTCCGGCACACAGATATCCTGTAGGATCCACTAATACATTTAATTCCCCCGGCACGGGATGCACCTTAGTATCCAAAACTGGATGGGGATCTTCACGTTGATAGCCGATCACCCGTGGGTAAACCACTAGCCGTGGGTTTCCACCGCAATGGAAAGCACCGATGTTTGCAGATGTTGCCGTTGGAGGGTAATACAGACTCACTGGAAACGTAGCAATGCAAGACTTGAACGGTGAGATTTGGAAACGGGTTCCTTGTTCGTTTTGGCAGTGCGTCTTCAGCTTCCGAGAGCGGCGATCACGCGGGCTGCTGGCACGCAGAAGGGCCCGGCGAGATGCTCGGGAACGCCGAATCCCTAATGCGTTTTAAATGGTCGTTCCCCATGCCCTGAAACTGCCATGTCCCTTAAACTTGAGAAAACACAAGCTTATTTGCACTAGAAAGAACGGCCAAAAACAATCCTTAGGAGGACAGGGTGAAGAGCACCAGTCTGAACCTCTTTTTCTCATGAGAGAATTTCCTATTCAAGCCCTCACCTCTGTTTCAAAATTGTATGGTCCCGGCAGAAAGTCTGTCAGTTCAATAATTAAATCGTGATGCACTTTATATTGTGTAAATAATACTAGGAGCACATTTCTGCTCCCGCTGTGGTAAGGGGATGCTTCGGTAACGTAGTCTAGTGCTGAAAGAAGCCGTCTCCTGCATGCACGTGTCTGTTAGAGACCTACCGTACTTGCTTGGTCCAGCTCCGCTCGTATGTTAGAGGAGGACGGGCGCTATATTGAGGATCCTCTCAAACCACCAAGAGTGGGATGATTTATTTTTATTTTTATTTTTCATTTTTTTTTAAAAAAGCTGCGATTTGCAGAGCTGCTGAGCATCCTCAGCTCCGCCGTCGCTGCGGCTCCTCACCCCTTCTGCACGTCCAGCCCCCGATGTTGCTGCCGAGGCTTGAACCCGAGCTTTTCACGTATAGTCTCGACAAAGCCCAGTCCAGCAGCTCCCTCGTACTTGGCTTTCCCTGCTGTGGGCGCAGAAGCTGGGGTGGTCCCGAAAAACCTTATCCTGGGTGGAGGGGGCTGCGGGGGCTTCCCCTGCCTTGCAGCTGGGGGGTTTGTGTTGAGTGCAGCCCATCGAGCCGGTTTTCTCGGTTAAAGTACGGAGGCAGAGGAGCGCTAACGAAGGGTCGGGAAGCGTTTTGCACTGGTGCAGCGAGGGTGACCCACCGGGCGCTCCGGAGGGGATGGCAAAACCCGCGGTCGCGGGTTCGTCACGTCAAGTCTGGATGACGGACTTTACCCAGCAAGAAGCTGTGGCGGTTATTGGTAATCTACTCGTCGTCGTAAGTGTTTCTTGTCTGTATCCGATATATACAAATTCATATTCACATATAGGCATTAATATATTTATGGGAGTATATTGTAGCCTGTAGTAGCTCGTAGCAAAATAATCTTATTTATCTGAAGTACGCAGTCTAAAGAGGGGGCAGTTTTCTCCTTCTACCGGTCTGGATAAACACCTTCTTTCACCGAGAGCTGGTTGCGTGCTGTTCATTGCGGCAATTGTAAGATTTCTGCTTTTAAGCGCTCTCATCCCTTAGGTTTTCGGCAAGGCTGCAAGGGAAAACGTAGTCAAAAGAAGGCAAAACTCTTCCTCGGAGGCGTCGTTGCGGTGAGGCGAGAGCTGTGAGGAAGAGGCAGCCGCAGGTACTGCCAGCCACGTCGTGTTTCAGTGCCATTTTACAACCCCTGGCTCTGCAAATCTGTACTGCCGTGTTCGTAAAATCCCTGGTAGAAGTATTAAAACCCCATCCTTTATGAAAAAAGAAAAAGCAAACAATTACCGAAATCAATGTCAGCGCACTTTTTTTTCTGCTAAAGATGTTGTAGTCTAGTGATTGCATCATTTGTTTTTTCCCTGTGGCCTATTGACATGACCTAAACTCACAGGGAAGGGAGGTGGTAGTGGTTAGGAAGCCTACTGCTCGCTTGACTTGCAGCCCTTTTATCCACGCATAGTCATTTTTATCGCAGAAAAAGGTTTATTATTGTGTATTTTTATTGGGCGGATTTTGCACCACGTTGAAAATTAATTAATAAGCGGTTTTAGTTCCATGGCACTCCTACTTTCGCTGTACATACAGTATATATACAATTTATAAAATAATTCTTAAAGAAAAGCATACCTTCCATTTAATTTTCTATGCTGCTTCCTCCAAAATGAAAACGCCCTTTATTTTTAATTATTTAACATGTTGCGGTGTCTAAAATTCACCTTTCCCCTCCTGCCCCTCCATTCCTTTCAAGTAAAGGTTGTCTTCGAGGTAAAGAGTTTATCCAAGTAAGAGTGGAAATAAAGGCTACGCTTGACGTGTCATGAGCTACTTGCGTACACCCGAGCGAGGCTGTCACCCCCCAGCCTTTGCTGAAACAAATCATCCCTCCGGACTTGATCCCGCCGGCGTGAGCGCTGGCACTGGGGAGCAAAGCTTGTCCGGCGTCTCCGAGATTTCCTGGGAGAGCGTGATACATCCCCGTAGGTGCCCGGCGGGCTGGGACCACGGACCTTGTCCCCTTGGATGGGCGTGTTGGCGGTGGCTTGAGGTGGCAGCAGGTTTAAGCCATCCTGGGACCTGCGGAGGATGCCGTATACAGAAGTTGTTTCCCGGCTGTTGGGCATGCTCCCCGTTGGGCAGCGGGTATATCATCTTTACATTATTAATGCTAGCGTGGTGATGTCTTCTCTTGACCCCTCTGTCCTTTCACTTTCATCTAGAGTCATTAAAATTTCATTGCGTAGGGGCAAAACCAAGCAAATTTGAGCATCCGGAGAAGCAAGGTTCACCCGTTAGGCTTTTTTTTTTCTGGGTAGAAGTGAAACCTGTGCGGGACTGTGGTTCGTGTGAAGGGGCTCCGTTGCCTCCGTGTCCTACACACTTGCAGTTTGTTATTGCCTAGCCCGTCCGTGCTGCAAAATCACGGCTGTGAACGTTTTGGGGGTGATCTGGTCTTGCCTAAAAATACATGAATTTCTGTCACGACCACAGGAAAAAAGCCCTGGGCAAGGGACAAGGTTCTTCTGGACTCAGGTGCTTTGGAAAAAGCTACAGCCAGATCTTTCGCCGCTCTGTTTCTCCAAAATCTGCGGAAACTTTCCTGGGCTGACACTGATTTTTCTTCTTAATACTTTGTCACGCCCGCGTTCAGTCCTCCCCTTGTACCTCCATAAAAGCAACAGTGTTTTTAAAGCACTGAGGGAAAATAAAATATCAGGAGCTCCTGATAGATGGCATGGATTAAAAATTGGTTTTCCAGAAACGTCAAAGCATAAATTGAGGTTTTAGAAGGGGGACGTCGCTTTGGCATTTCTTAGGTCGTTCCTTCCGCATGCAGAGGCATCACACGAAACGTGAACCTGCAGCCTCGGGGCTCTCTTACGTACAGTAACTTCTAGAAAGGTGTACGCTGGATGTACCTTCCGGCCTTTTCATGCTTGTTGGAGGTGTTTTGGGATTGTACTGTATCCAGAGGTACTGGCCTAGCCTCGAGGTGCCTGGCCATCACTCAAATAAAACCATCATTAACGATTTGCTAATTCATCTTCTTAGTTGACAGGCTACCTCGAAACGCTTGGAGTGGCACATGGAAATTGCTAGCGCTTTACACAGTAGCCGCTATAAATAAAAAAAGACAAAGTCCGTCTTTTAGGTGTTTCAGACCCATCCTACGTACTCGTATTCAGCAGGGGAGGATAATGGCTCCTGCCTGCCTTGGAGTTGGCTGGAAACGCAGCCGGTCGAATGGGTTTCGTAACTGCGGTGGGGGAAATCCATCCCGCAGGCAGAAGTTGGCGTCTGGCTGTTTCGCCATCTTGGTCATTTGCCACGCCGAGATTAATTGGAGGAAAAGATCGCCCTTCGTGGCGGTTGCTGGAAGACGGCTAAAGCTGTCTAAGCGCAGTGCTGATACAACATCTGTGAACTTGTACGTGCGACCCACAAATTAACATAGAGAGAAGGGAGAGAGGAATATTAAACATATATATATGCATAAACATATTAAAAATAGTCATTTTTCTCCTGTTTCCGATAGGTCCTTCCCTTTTGAGACGTTAAAATGTTAGCTGTCGTCTTTTCCGTTTTCCGTATCAGAGATGTTCAACGTGCAATACGAGCAGGGAGAGAGATCTCACAAGCAATATCGACCTACTGTACTATTAACGCTCAATCTTTACACTACAAATCGTGTGCAATAGAACCCGCATTTCAAAACAGCAGCGAGTACGTGGGATAAAAGACGCGGGTTAACCTCAGGCTCTCGCAAGTATTCCCATCTGGTCGTTGTTCTGAGCACATGTTGTTGGCACGATGCGGAGGGAGAGGGGGAGTAAGAGCAGAGATAAGCGCTTCCCACCGAGGCGGAGGAATGACAAGGCAGGAGGGGGCGGAGGGAAGCGAGGACAAGATTCCGAGCTCCGGGGAACCGCAGAACATGACGATGGTTTTATCTGCGGTAGGAGGAATAGATGGCACCGTCAGCGCTGGAGCCCCGCGGAGACGGGAAAGGAGGCAGAGCCTGGATCCTAACGCTCCTCTCGGGGATCTCCTTGGCTGTGTCTCCTTCCTCTTTGGGGCACGTCTGTCCGGCAGTAACACACTCTGCAAGCGTCGAGTCTTGCCGACAAACCCCTTGGGGCCAAGCGGGTCTGACGGGTGGAGTTAATTGCTTTAGCAGCTTGCTTTTTGGGACTCGAGTGGCTTAGTTCTTCCCAGGAATACCTGCAGAAGCTGAGGGGAGCATACATGTGTCGGTGGCTTGTAAAGTTTGCTCATGCCATCCCAATTTATGGATGCTCGCGTGTGCTTTTCACCGGAGCTTTGCTCCGTAGACCGCTCTGACTGCCTCCTGCTCCAGGAGCGAGCCGGGGCTGTGTGCCGGAGGGTTACGTTATCGATGGGGCAGCTGCTTTTTTCTATTGCAGGAGAAAGGTGTTGGTGAAGGCTGGAGGGGATCAGAGGGAAAGCAAGCGGCTTGCAAGAAACCAACTCCGTGCCTGTCTTTGCAAAGGGGTTTGTGTCATTTTTGACAAGGCCCCTTGCGGATGATCACTGCTTGTATCGCCTTTGTTTTCCTGGGCCCCGGCGTTGGTACGCTGAGGTCTGCTGTACAGAAGCGGTCGGTGTTACCAGCTGTTGAGAGCCGTGCTTTGAACGAGTGAAGTGCTGTAATAATTGCGAGGGCTCTGGAAAAGCCGTCAGTATCTCAAGCTGAGCCTCCCGCTAATGGAGACTGGATCACTTTGGCTTTATTCTGCCTGTGCCTACGTTCCCCACCCGTAAAACGGGGTGAATGATACCTCCCTACCTCAAAGGGGTGCGATAAAGACGAGTTCATTGGGCATTAAGAGTTTTGGTGATGATCTGATACCGATCAGTACCGATGATCTCTGCAAGCGAAATAAGAAGAAATTCCGTGTGAAACGTACTGAGTGAGCTACGTATGCAGTGTTTGGAAGGTATGCGTAGGTAAGGCTTGGACTCCATACAGAACGATGAATGAAAAAGAAACCTTTATGCTCGAGGAGGAGGGAAAGTTGTAAGAGATTGAGTAATTAAGCTCTCTATGCCTATGTCCAAAGCAGTTGGAATTAAGGTTACTCAGATAATGCTTAGTTCTGGCACTTCCTGACCTTCGATTGCTTGGTTTTCCCAACTTGTTTTTTTTCTCCGCTGTTTTCGTACGAAGCTATATCAGCGTACTGTTCAACAACACCAGGTTGTTCAATAGATTTGGGGTTTCAGTCCTGAGCGGAGTCTCACAGGAACTCCTCCGCCTCCAACTTCCCTTCCAAGAAGGAGAAAAGACCAAAGAAGTCTAAGGGCGAGGAGGACGAGGGGACGTTGTAGAAGATGTATTACAGTAGAGCTGGCAGGGACCTCTGGAGAACATCAGATGTGGTCCCCCGTTCAGAGGTGGGACTAGCTAAACCCGGCCCGATCCTCGCACTGGTTTTCAGCCGGGCTGGCGCTCAGTAGTCTGCAGAAGGTTACCAAGGAACAACCTACCTGCCTCTAAACTTAAATTTGCAAGTACGAGGATGCCTCTAATGGTACGCTTCAGGGTCCACACAGCAAAAAGCGTCTATATTTTTCCCAAGTTGAAGAAGCTGGAAAAAATCTGCTCTTTTAAATCTCCAGCGATGGATATTGCCAGCCTCCCTCCCCAAGTTGTTTCAGTGGTTCACCCTGCTTACTCTCAGATACTTTTCCTGCTGTCCAGCCCGTGTTTTCCCTTGCTTCCATCTAATTCTATCGCTTTTTGCCTTACAGGCCATGCTCTCGAGAGGAGTTAGGGAAACAGTTTGTTCCCTTCCTTGCTGCAGCTCTTTTACGTAATTAAAGACTGTTGTCGGGTCTCTTCTGCATCCTTTTCTAAACAAATACGAAGCCTTCCACCAAGGGTAATCTCTAGCCCTTGTCACGTTCTTGTTGCTTTCTGGTGAGTCTCTCTTTTTCTTGAATCCAGAATTACAGAATCCAAAATCGGGAGAGGTATTTTGGCTGCGATCTTACCAGCTTCGAGTGGAAGGATTGCAAACGGTACGAGGGTTTGTACACTGTCTTTTTGCAACGGCGTACTTGCTGCCTCCAGACCAGTTTGTAACTGTGTCCTCCCGGGTCCTCTTTGGTAGAGCCACTACCGAGGCAGTAATTTCTCTCTCTCTGTACTGTAGTTCTTGCCCTTCTTTAACAGTTTTAGAAAATCTGGGCTATTAAAATCCCAGAGCCCACATGTCCCACAAAGCTTTGCAAGAGAAATCTTCCCTGTGTGTGGTGGGATGGCAGAACACCATCTATCATTCATGCCTCGGCTTATTTCTGAAGAGGACATCGAAAAAATAGCCCATCAACAGGCATTCTCCTGAATATTAAATATCCTCCTAAATACTAAATATTATGACACTCTCCCCATCTTCATGACGGAAGCAGTAACTCTAGCACTAACAAGATACCTGTTTAAACACAGGCGTAAAGAACGCATCTCGTGATAACATAAGCTCCCTGTGCCAATTTGTTTGGAAATACAGGCTTTCCCTCGTGTTCCCGAATCTCCAAGGATTGTTACAGAACAGTGTATTTTCGTCATGCAATAATGTGAATCGTCACCAATATATTTACATGAACTTGGCTAGCTTCAACTAAGTTTTTGTCTGAATTGGCCCTCCCCTCCGCTCATTCTGCCTCTCCCGTTTCCTCTCCTGCCATCGTCATTCCTGCTCGTGCTCCATCTTTCCCTCCTCCAACGTTTGGGGGCTTTCCGATTTTCTGCAGCATTAGTTCGGCATTGCTGTTACTCCTCTCTTACAAATGGAGATCTCAAAGCAAAACGGGCCAGCACTTCAATTTCAGTTTTCCATGCTCTTTCCAGCAGTAAAATGCTCCGTAGAGGATGAATTCACTCTGCTTTGACCGGAGTCAGAGCTATCAGGTCCAGGACCTGGACAAAAAAGAATCCTCGAGTGAGCAAGACACTCGGCGTTGGCATTCCGTTCCAGGTGGCTCTGTCTTCCACGGGGGTGTCCCTCTTTCCTCCAGGTAAGTTTTAAGCCCCTGGGTGGGGAGGCTACGGGTTACACTGCTCAGAAAGCCTTTTGGCTACCTTGTCTTAACGTGGTTGTGTCGCCGTCACCTTCCAGGCCAGATAACTGCCCCAAAGAACCCTGATTTTGGGGTGGTTTTGGTTTTGTTTTTTTCCCAACTTCCAATTTTTTCCATCCAATTAACTTCAGCCACGCTGAAAGTTAATTGGCTTTTCCTTCGTACCATTTTTATGGCGAGGAGATCTGCCAGTTTTGTGTAGGTGTAACTCGGGAGAAGTTCCTCCTGTTCCATGCCGGTTCTCACACTGCTCTATAATCACTCGACACGTATATCCGACCGCCTTCCAGAAGTGCATTTAAGCATACGACTAACATCTGTCAAGCAGCAGTTGCTCTTTCTTCCCTCCTCTTCCTGGGGGAAAGGCTGAATGTGCCAATGCAGTCCTGGTATTTTTAACGTCAATTAATTATCCCTGCTGTTCTGCGCTAATGCTTTCAGGGTGAGCTGAAGCACGTCGTGCGCTGGCAGCAGCAGTTCCCGACGGCCTCGCAAAGCAGAGGGCTCGCAGGGGGCAAAGTCCGGCGTTTTCCATCGCTCCCACCCCTTCCCTCGGGAACCGGTGTTGAACAGGAGCTGTTCTGTCTCTGGAATCTCCCCTTCGACCGTTGCTGCTGTGCAAATTGTCATTTTTTTTGCTTTGAGCGTAGCGTGGAGGAGTTTGCTGTGCTGCTGCGTGGTTGGGAATTAGCTGGTGTAAAAAGACCGTCTCTCCTCCGGGAAGCTGGCAGGGGGCATCTAAGGCCAGAGACAGCAGGTAAGGTTCAGGCAGAGGAGAGGTGACGGAGCAGTACTCCGCATTAAATGAAACTCAGCGTGCAGTCAACAGTTGTGTTTCTGTTTGGGATGCGTTCCCGGTAGCCCCTTTTTCTTTTCTTCCAGATTTTTGAACGCTCCCAAGATCTTTATAAGCGCTGATCAGAACAGATATTTGCAAGGCAAACGAGCTGCCTTCGAGGACAGTCTCTTTGCCAAGACGCCAATGAAGTCTGAAAAGAGTTTGAAAACTGTAGCGTTGTGCTGGTGCCATTTTTGAAAGAGTTTCTCCCAGCTAGCCGTCACAGCGGGGACGAGCAGCGGCCGCTGGCAGGCAAGACGAGAGGGCAAGGCTTTGAGGCACTTCTTGGTGGTAGTATTTATCCTAGATCCTCTAGCTCGGTTAACGCATGCATATTTAACGCATAAGTAAGCGAATGCTTTTCTTCTCTCTTTGCTTTTCGTGGCGGGTACAGGATTATACTAGTGTGCCTGTGTCTAGTAGTTAGTTCTCCAATCCGGGAGGCATTTTGGGGCAGACTGCTGTTTCTCTGAGCTCCGATGCTTTTGCAAATTCACGATGGTAAATACCAGGGGAAGAACTAAACCCAAGAGCTGGCCCTAAAACTTTGTTGGACCAAACCATTTATGTGTTTCTAGCTTCTAAAAGCTCTCTGGCAAGGGGATTTTGTCAGCTGGTGTCAATTTAACATGTCCACCTCCCGTTCCACCCCTAATCAATAAAAATTATTTCACTTTCAAGTCCTTTAAAGCTGTAGTGTGTCTCCTGTTGCTGTGATGACTTTCCTTTCTCTCTGAGCTATAAAAGGTTTTGTTAGACCCTCCCCGAAGGTTGTGTGCACATCACTGTAGTTAGTAGTGAATTTTTTTAATTTAAGCATTTTGAATAATCCCACCCCCATCCTGGTAAAATTAGGGAAAGAGTTTCTGGGCTCAAACGCTTACTTATAAAGCTGAATATAGGCACCGTGTTTCACAAGGTGAACCAAACCTCGTGCCTCTAATCTCAGAGCGTATCCTTTAAACCGGCATTTTATTTCTCGCTCCGTCTGGTTGCAAAACATCGAGGTCACTAAGGCAGCAACCCCTGTGGATGTTTATATGGCTCAATGTATAGGGACATTTGCTTAGAGACATGGTTTAGTGGCGGACCTGGTAGAGTAGGGTCAATGGTTGGACTGGATGATCTTAAAGGTCTTTTCCAACCTAAATGATTCTCTGATTCCGTGATTTCCCTCTCGATTTGCTCGCAGGGCCTGGTCTTGGTTGTGCTGTTCCTTTTCCCAGTTTGACCACTAAGAGTTATTTATCAGTCCGGTTCATGCCTCCTGGGCGACTTGGCCTGGGAGCCCTAAATCATGTTTTTCCATTGGAGTTCACCCCCTTTTTTTAAGCCCTTGCTTATGAACCTCTCTGGAAATGTTGTGCAAAGCCCAAATGTGCCTCCGTTCCCTCCATCCCCACGCGTTCGCTAACTGCTGCAGCCGATGTAGGACAAAAAGATACATAGCTGGTGATATTTGTCCCAGGCAGTCGCTTTCCTCTGTGTCTATTTTGATATGCTTTGGCCTTAACCATCCCAGGGACCGAAGGCATCCTGTTCTGCAGCTCTCATCTGCTCCCGCAGCCGTTGCATGGACGGTGGGGCTTTGGGAGATGTTGACTCTAGGTTGAGGCAGGGTCTTGTGGGGCTTGGGGTGATGCTGCAGCAGAGGAGCAGTTATTTAACCATGCGGCCGTTCATTCCCTCTGGGATCATTGTAGGGTTGCGTGAACTCGTTACCCGGGGCAGATTTGATCATGCGCTTATCGTAGGCTAGCTGCTTCCTCCAAACAGCTAGCGTGGAACATCTCGCTTGTAGACAACGTAGGACACCTTCCCCAGGGATGAGCTTTACTGCGTCTGCTACAAGTATTGCTCTGAGCTTAGACTCTTGCTTCTCGCCACAACGTGATGCTATCTGTAACCTTAATTTTGTTTCTTTGAACGCAGGAGTAGGCTGCAGTCTGGAAACATGTGTCTTGAGCTGAAGTTGCCAGGATTTCATCCTCCCTGGGACATTTAAATTGGTTGCACAGTAATTACAGTGGCTTTTGTTCTGCGTGCGTAAGAGCAAGGCGCTTCCACATCAGTTTGGGAATCGACCCAAGGGTTTGATGTGGGTTAGCAAATTCAGGTACGTGGGATAGGCGTACCCACGGCAAAGTAGGTAGGAAGATGTTGAGATAAGAGCTGTGCCTCTGCCAAGTCTCCCATCTCCTCTTTTACAGTCCTGCGCTGGCTCCGGTTGCTACAGTGGGTGACGATGCAGGGAGCCACCAGGACCAGGGACCATCAGAGCCCGCACATGGGACCTGGGTCAAAGTGGCAACGCAGACCTGAGCTAGGCAAGGGACCACCGCCCACATGTATTGTATGTCAGAGTATAGCTACAAAGGGAAGGCGTAAACAGCTTTATCCTGGATACCACAGGAGCCCAACTATTTTAGCCTTCCTTTTCTGCCTCGTGGGACTTTTAACTCTTGCCTGGTGCTCAGGTAAGGCAGCCGCTGTGGAGAGCGTACGGACATTTCTGTCCTGGGATCGGTGCGTGCCAGCATGCAGTCTGCATGTGAGCTTGCTGCAGCCCGGCCCCTGCGCTCCGTAACAGCATTTTCTGCTTACGCCAGCACAGTCATCCCTCAGCGCTGTCGGAGGTGACCCTTTGAGTTAACAAGTGATAAGTTCCTTCTAGCTATCTTATTAAAAAAAAAAAAAAAAAAA
>VYXH01002684.1:122619-132745 GCA_013397275.1 Burhinus bistriatus
GAAAAAAAAAAAGAAGTGGGAGGTGCTGGAGTCAGCCAATGAACATTTTCACGGATACTGCCAGCTTTTAACTGTGGGTTATCTTGGTGAAGGCATAGTATAGAGACTTTTCTTTTAAGAACAGCTTAAAACTGTCGGTTTATTTGGCAGTGCATGTTTTGTGCTGATATGCCTGCATCCCCAGGAAAACCCGCAATCCAGAGCGTAAGGCGGAAGTGGTGCCCACCTAATCCTCCCTGCAGCAGCAAACTGCAGTTTCTCACCTCTTCTGCTCCTAGGAGACACCGTCTAAAGTAGGGATAACCTCCTTAAACATGCTTATCCCTTTTTAGACAACCCACAGCCTCACAAGGTTTCAAGAGCAGCCCACGGTTTCGGAAAGCTTCTTGCCATTTCCGAGATGATCCAAGAGCGGGAAGGGACTGCAACTCCAAACCTGGCAAAGATGCAGTGGCTTTTGCTGGTTAACCTGTAAAGGAGGAGATGCCCCCCACAAAGTATTTCTGCAAGGAAACAGAAAGTTAGAGGAGCAAGCTCTTGAGACATGAGCCAAGAGGTAAGAGTGAAGACTGAGCCACGGCTTGGACTTTGCAGGCTGTTTTGGAGAGCACGGTGGCTCTCTGGGGTGGACTGGTCTACCACCCCCCTTGTTTGTCTCCAAACCTCCTCCTGAGATAGGCTCTGAAGTGCCCTCCTGGAGAGAGACGCAGCCTTCTCAGCCCCTCTGTGCCACAGGAGGAGAGAGAGAAAGCACCAACTGGAAGATCTTCTTAACTTTGTCACCTTCTCAGGCTCTCCACAAAGTGAAGTTCATCCTCCTCCTCCATACTGCAGCCCTTGAGCTGTTGCAATAGGCCCTAGAGGTGCTCCCTCTGGTTGTTCAAAACCTACGCGACCTCTTCCTCTCGGCGAGGCTGAAGATGCTGCGCACAAGAGAACAATCAAGAGGCTAAGACCTGGGCATTTTTCACTTGCCTCAGCCTAAACACCAGCCTCCTCCAGGCTTTCAGTCTTCCAAGAGCTTCCCACCTTTCCAGCCAAGCAGTTTGTTTTCTAGAAGAAAAATTGGTAGTTTTGTGCTAGCAATAGCTGGGGTTCTCTTTTACTAGTGAAGGAATTTTCTCCCTCTCCCTTGAAGTTAGTATGAATGCAGAAACTAATGTAAAATAAGAGTTGTAATATCGGGAAAGGGGAGATCAGAACAGAGCGTTCCTCTGGATAAGGTTTGATGCAATTTGAAGCTGCTTGTAGAAGATTGGCTGGGAGGTAAACTGATTTGGGCTAAAAAAGCTGGTGCCGTTAAACTATGTTAGTGATTCTTTAGTAGATGGTCCAAAATAGCTTTTTTGTGACCTCTGACCTCTAGGAAAGAGAAGCTTATTTTTGACCTTAGATTGAAGGTGCAATTTGTGCTAGAAGAAACTTGCGTTCTTTAGAAGCCATCTCAGGATGGCTTTCACTGTCAAAAACATTGCGTGGAAACGTAAAGAAAACAAACCAAAAATCACACATCTGAATCAACACCAGGCGAGCAGTTGCAGAGCATTGTCACCAACCACGCTGAATTCGGGTTATATACGAGTCGTAATCCACCTTTCTGCCTTCCTGGCGATGCAAAATTTCCGATAAACGCCTGTGTGCCGCCAGAAGGGGCTGCGATTAGACAAGCAAGGAGCTCCTTTATTTGCAACATCCTGCTTTGCACCTAGGCTCGATCCACCGACTGAGAAGGTGTCATCCCCCTCAAGGTGAAAGCGGTCCCCTCCCATCTTCCCCTGTTGTGTCGGTGCGGCGCCCGTACAAGGTGGTAGATGCTGAGGTGGGTGCTGAGTTGGGGGGGGTGCATTTCAAGGACGGTACTTGGTCGCCAGCTGTCGTCTAGGATGCTGTGGCTTTTTGTACAGCAGGAAAAAAAACAATTTCTGGTTGAATTTCAAGTTAGGGGACTGTTTTCTGCCAAGCTACTCCCTCGCCCCGGCCATTTCAACTGTATGTTATTCTCTTTTTCTTTCCACTGGTCCTATTATGCACCGCTCAACAGCTGCTGCGTTTAATCCCAGAAGCTGTAGTTGGTAGCGAGCAAAGTGATCTCCATATAACCTCTATCTTACTCATAAGTGTGCATTATGAAGCTTAACCGACGGTAATAAAATGTTTTGCTTTCAACATGCGGTCCCTGTGGTCCAATGTTCCCGTCTTCAGGCACCGTCATTACAGCAGGGTGATGTATTGGAGTTATTCCGCCACCCCCCAGGAACGTGTCTCGTAATGCTGGATGCAGGCATCATCGATGTCTAGCAACGCGTGTGGATACTCAGCGAGGAGAGCTGGAGAACCCCGAGACGGAGAGCCCTTTCCGCAGTAGCAAGTTGGTGGTGGTGGCGTCCCCAGGTAGAGGCAGCAGCGGTGGTCGCGAGGTCCCCGTGAATAAATTTGCCATGTACACGTTGCTCCC
The DNA here is from genome assembly GCA_013397275.1 of Burhinus bistriatus. Taxonomy (NCBI): domain Eukaryota; kingdom Metazoa; phylum Chordata; class Aves; order Charadriiformes; family Burhinidae; genus Burhinus; species Burhinus bistriatus. Next base: position 125,075 of record VYXH01002684.1, read on the forward strand.
CTGGACGCGTTTGCTCTTTGATGAAGACTGTATTGTGATGGTCAAGGAGAAACTGCTGCAACGGGAGGACTTGCCGAGGCGCTTGGTGTCTTGCTTGGCTGTGACCCAACGGTGCAGGTTCACGTCTCCATGAGGCAGTCTCGCAGTGTGAGAGCCTCCTCAGGGATGACAGTGGTACGTGGGGGAACAGGAACAGGTCGCATGCCTGCTATTTGGGGTGTTTTTCATCCCTTTCACGATGACTCTGCAGGTTCATGGTTTTATATGTTGGTTTTTGCCTTTCCTACACACGAAAAAAGAACATTTTTATGTCATCCTGCACGATGGATATTTTTGTGCAGCAGGGGAAAAAATGCTTCTCATCCACATTTAAATAACTACACAAAACGCAGGAAGTGTGCATTTGGAATTTCACTTTGGTGTACACACCACTGGTGCTTTTATTGAAAGCGTCTTCTCACATACAAATAATTTAAAGGTCGTATGATTTTCCTTCTCTAAACCGAAAGCAGGAATTTCAAAGCAGAGATCTCCAAGTGTCATTTCTGTGGTACAGTGGGTTGCGTTACCCCTACCAGGTGGTATTTGTTGAATGGGACGTGGTTTCTCATACTTGAAGTTTATATAGCGTTTAGTTTCCAAGTGGAATTTCCCAGACAGAGCACCCCCAGAACGGTAGCAGTACATATCTGAATATATAGCTTTTTCAGGCAACGCCAACATGGCCTTTTTCTGGAGATTGCCATTTTGTAAATAAGCTGCTTCGTGAGCAGCACGGCTAGGGCTACAAAAGATGGATGATTATTTCTTCCCGGAATCGGTCTTCCGCTGCAGGATCTGGTTTTTGTTGCGGTAATTAGCATAGAATTAAAAATGGCCCTGCATCTTCAGTTCGCATTACGCCTCTGGTACCGAGCGATCTGGAATCACATTTTACTCAGCAATAGGCTGTGTCTGGGAATCACTTCCTTCACCGCTGAAAATCAGCATTTAATTGTGGCGCACAGATATCTGCAGGCTTCAACGCAGCACAAGCCTCCGCCTCCAAAAATAAAACGTTGCTTCTAATAAAATTTCAAAGGAGTTGTTTTTTGGAGACTGGAAAAGTTGCCAAGAATATTTAGATGAAAATCTAGCGTGACGGCTGAAGCGGGCTTTTACAAATGCCTTTAAAATCCAGAGCTTAGGCTGAAGGTGAGGTCACGGGCTAGCACGCAGCCTTTTCTCCCAGAAAACCTGTAATAGCTTTTCTTTTCAAAAATTTAACGGGGTTGCCAGTCCAGGTGAAGGCAAAATTGCGAGGAATCTCAGAGGTGGCCAACGGTGTGTCCTTAGGACAAACGAAAGCAGCAAAAATACAATATGATGTGAAAACTTCCTCGTGAGAGCAGTGCAGGAAATTGCTGTGCAATTTGACGCAGTGTCCTAGTGTTAGATTTCTTCTCCACTTCCAAATCATCTGCCAAAAATCCTTACAATCGGAAGCCAGGAAAGAACGTGTTCTAAAAAGACCTGGAAAATGAGCAATTTTGGTATGAGAATTTTCACGCTGGTAAGTTTTCCCTACATACAATGTTTGGGTTTGGTCTCAACGCTGAGGTCAATGGCACTTAAACCAAATCTTATCCCAGCGCCTATGTATAGGAAACGGTGATATGTGCCAGTCTTGCAAGATCAGACTTGAATACGGTCCTGGAAGATGCTGCTTTGCTCAACGATTGCTTTTAATCCCACCAAACTCCACCATCATTTATGATAAAGCCGTGGTGTGCAAGCTGGCGCACTTCTCCCCCATAGCGCTCGCTCTCCGTCGCCGATGGACTTGTTCCTTGCTGGGTGGCAGGGTCGTGGCCACGTACAGGCGCTTGTGTACTTTCCCCAGACCTTGCTGGCTTTGGCGACAAGGCTGGATATATCGTTTCAGCAATTTTCTTAGCTGGATTGTGGACTGAGATGGTTGCGTTTTCCCCCGGACGCCTACAGAAATCACAAGCCCTCCTTGCTGCGGGGCACCACCAATCTCACGCTGCCCTTCTCCAGCTCCCACGTCTTTTCCAGGCTCCTTTCTTTCCAGTTGTATGTCTGCAAAGGTGGATCTACATCCATAGCCCCTGGATGCACGACCTTGCTTTTTGCTTGTTTAAATACAGGTCGTTGTGGCAGTAGTGGGAATAAGTGACCTGGGTTTGTAACTCTTTTTTTTTTCCCCTGGGATATTAGTGTTACCTGCTTCTGAAAAACCATCTCCTTAGCGCTTGCTGTCTGATTCGGAAACTGGCTGCAGCTGTACCTGAAGCGTACCCAACATACCCTGCCAACTCCAGCAAGCCAATACTTTTGTTTTAAGAGCACACGGAATCACAGAATCACCAGGGTTGGCAGGAACCTCTGGACATTATCTGGTCCAACCCCCCTGCCACAGCAGGGTCACCTAGAGCAGGTTGCGCAGGACGGCATCCAGGCGGGTTTGGAATGTCTCCAGGGTGGGAGACTCCACCACCTCTCTGGGCAGCCTCTTCCAGTGCTCTGCCACCCTCAAAGTCAACAAGTTCCTCCTCATGTTTAGATGGAACTTCCTATGGTCAAGTTTGTGCCCGTTACCTCTTGTCCTATCACTGGGCACTCCTGAAAAAAGACTGGTCCCACCCTCCCGGCACCCTCCCTTTAAGTATTTACAAGCATTGATGCGATCCCCGCTGAGTCTTCTCTTCTCCAAACTAAGACGACCCAAGTCCCTCAGCCTTTCCTCGTAAGAAAGATGTTCCAGTCCCCTCATCATCTTTGTAGCCCTTCGCTGTCCCCTCTCCAGCAGTTCCCTGTCCTTCTTTAAAAAGAGCTTTCTCCATAAAAAAAAAGATCTGTACCTGGCTCAGACGCACCAGATGCTGGACAGCCAGATGTTGCCTTGTCACCCCTTGGGAGGGTTGACGGTGATGCATGCGGGGCCTGGGGAGCCACTTATGCTATTCAGTCACCTTTTTTTTGGGGTGCCTGCTGAAACATAGGGAGAATTGAAAGTCTGGTTGCCCCTTTTTTCATTTGCCACTTTCGTTTTGGGAGAAAACACCCTGTTGTCACAAGCGCGGAGCTCCCGAGGTATGGGGATGGAAGGGCACTGCTGGAGCACGTCCCAGCTTGCAAGGAGCCGCTTCCAGTCCAGGGTGAGGACTGGGACCGGGGCAGACCGTAGCAGGGGGGAGATTCCTGCACCCAGTTTCCAGCGAGCGGAGTCCTCGCTTTTCCATCACGAGTATAAATGTGGGGTTGGGCTTGCAGCTCAATGCGAGGGAAGAAAAAAGCAGATGTCAGCAGCTGGAATAGGCGATGGGGCAGTCGGTGGGAAGCGCGTGTTTAAAGAGAGAAAGGGGAAGTGCCTGACATCCATCAGGATGAATCCTCCTTTTCCAGCCTCTTTCCGGAAGCGTGCTGATCCAAAGTCCCTCTCCAGAGCGTTTTCCTTCATGAAAATGAAGACGGGACGTTAGGAACGTCAGTGTTTACTAGACCACCTTCATTGTCTTGTTCTTGCATTAATTGTCCTTTGACTGGTAGGGTGGTTAAGAGAAAAAAGCCAGCTTAATGCATAGTCCGAAAGCTAAAAAAAAAAACACACAAAAAAGCAAACCACAAATAAATAGGTAAATAGGCTAACTGTAAGATAGCGTGTAAAAGGAGGCAGTCTGCGGCGCGACTCCTCCATAAAGTGCATGATAAGCGTCGGCGAAGCTTGTCGCAGACACTGCGCAGGCTTCCCAGGGTTGCTTTTGCTAGACTTCGAGTATCATAGTTGCAAAGACTCGTAAATGTTCCGAGAGACTCTTGGGTTTGGGGTGGGTGTGTTTTGGGGTTTGGGTTTTTTTTGTAAGCTGTGACCAGTTGCTTTCTGAATGGGTTTGTAGTGATGGAGTTAATGGAGCTGTTCTTTATCGTAACCTACAAGGTGTCAGTCGTTTGCTCGTCTGTGTTCACAAGCTGAGCCGTAGCATTATGCATCTCTCCTCGATGGTGTGTTTTGAAGCACTTTTGGTGTGGCATGTGCAGTTGCAGTGCTATCCGTTTTTAATTTCACCCCTAGCTATTCCCCCGCATTCTACCCGTGTTTCGGACACTGAACCAAACCGACTTTGAAACTAGCACTTTAAGTACTAGTAGTCACTTTGCTTCTGACTATATTGAGCACCGCACTTTTGTAAGTACTATTAGCACTGAGTTTTGAACTGTTTATTTTCCCCAGTCTATTTAGCCTCTTAGGCGCGGTGTTAATTACTTAGAGGCCGTCAGAAGATAATTTCGAGGTGTATGTGACCGCTGTCTGGTGCCTGACTTCCATTACATATCCGTTAGCGATTGTATAAATTAGGCAACTAAACCCATCTAAGCGTATTTTACACAACGGAACGTACGTCTAAATCACTGACATCCAGGCAGACGTGGTTGTTGTAAACTTTGAGGTCATCCGGAGACCCAAGCGCATGGCTTTTAAAAACACCAAAGACACAGGAGAAGTCTCAAAAGGGATCGGGCTGGTGCAAGGTCGACTCATTCACGCTTGGAATTGAGTGAACCACAGGACCCGGAGCAGACCCGGAGTGAGAAGCGTAGGGCAGGTGCTCTCGGTTTCGGTACGAGACCCCGGTCTGCATTAGCAGGGTGAGCCCGTGGGACAGCGAAGTTAAAACCAGTCTGAGGTGCTGGTATCAATAAAGACTGCGCTCAAGCCATTGCAATAAAAGCCATCATTGTGCCTGTACTGAAAGTGCTGTTGAGATTGATTGTGGGCTTAAACTACAAAGGGTATTTTTAAGTACAAAGACTTACTGATGATTTAGAAGGTGGAGCATAATAACCATGGGGTTTGCGGTTGAATTTGAAAAGTGGTGGTAGGAGCTGATCGGGTCTCGTGTTAGGAGGCGATTCAGATGTGTGTCGCTATTCTTCTTAAATTCCTGTGCTATTTCAGTACGCGTGGTCAGGGACCAGAGCTGCCTTGCCAGCAAGAAATCGGTAAGGTAGAGTTTGTAGTAAACATAGTCATAAATCTCTAGGATTTGAAACGGGATGATGATCCCTGGGATGCAGAATAATCTGGGTTTTGATGTCCCAAACCATCCACTCTCAACCAACTGATGGTATTTTGCTTCTTTAAAAGCCCTCGTGGGTTTTTCCATGGCAGCAAATAAATCACGGTGGTCACGAGAGTGTTGCGTTTCCATCACGCTGGGGTACCCGCCCTGGGGACTCCTGCTCATCCTCGTCGAGGAGCCGATAGTCGATCCAAGTCCTTGTCTGGCAATACTCCTTGATGGGAGTTTCTCCCCGGTGACACTTGATGATGGATAAACCCCACCCTTACAGCATGATCGGTTTGAATGGAGAGAAGTGAATTAGGTCTTCTCCTTCACCGCTCGCAAGCGAACACTGTGGAAATAACCTTTGGCAACAACAAAAAAAATAGGTGTCTCGGGTTTGCTTGTTGCAGCAGATGAAGTATTTTTCCTGACCAATTCCACTTGCGGTGGCTGGTTTTGCTTGGCTTCAATTCAAGCTTCCTTCTTCAACAGACCTTTGTGGGTTTGGGGATTCAGTGGGAATTGAAGGTAGGTAAAAAAGCCTCGAGCAGCCCAAAGTATTATGCTCTTATATCCTCTATCATTGGATTTAAAAAGGGAAATGTAAATAGAATCCAGATTTTTCTTTTCTTTTTTTTTTTTTTTTAATTTTTCTTTCTACCCTTGGCCAGATTAACCTTGCAAATGTAGCTTTAAACAAATAGAACCTGGCGATGTTGCTGCTATATCTGAGCCCCCCAAAAGGATAGCAGCCGAGGGGACAGCCTCTTCAGAAAGTACCTCGGTGACTCAGAGCTCGCATCCCGCTCGCTGTCACGAGGATACAGGTGAACCCTTTGGAAAATTCACCCCCCCAGCGAGCTCACCGGTCTCCTTGAGTCCTTGGAAGTTAAGCCCGCGAGAAAGGGGGATGTGGAACAGGTTTGGGGTTTTTTTTGTTTGTTTTTTTTTAATTTTCCCCCACAGGTGTAGTTTTTTGCCCCTTAGAGTTGGCATCTCTGTCCTTCGGGAAGGCAAAAATATGCGTTTTCTCCTGCATGGCACACGTGAGGCCTGAATGCAAAGCTTTGGCAGGACCTTTTAGGTGGAAAAAAGCTCTTGTAGGGATTTTTAGTTGTTTGGGTTTTAAGATAGCTCGTGAGAAGCGTATTGTAACGGCACACAGGCGATGTTTTACCGACCTTTTCTTTTTCTCCAAGAGAGACTTTTTAATTTGCTGGGATAGTTGAGAGCTCGTTTCCTTGAGAGTCTTTTTGGACCCATGCAAATGCCCTTGAAATGAGTCAAGTTTATCAGAACAAATTGTGCATTGCAGGAAGCAGTCTCAAAATGCGCACACACCCATGCACCTATCCACGTGTACGTGCATGGGGGTGTGTGTGTATACATACAGATAAATCTATTATTTCCCCAACTGTTCCTTTTTTATTGGGGGGGGTTGGTTTGTTTTTTGGGTTTGTTTCCCCCCCACCCCCCAGGATATTAACCAAAAGGTGTTTTAAAGTCATGGCATGAAAACTCCTAAATGTAAATCTGAGTACCTTGTGATGCTAATTAACAGGTTTTTCGGAAACTTTATGTGATGCTTAATATTTTTCTTAGGAAGTTTTGTTTAATGTTAGATCATTGTTCTGGAGGATGTTGGTCCTACTGGCATTAAACTAATGGAAATAAAATGCATGTGTTACAAGTGTAGAAACGGTGAAGAATTAAGTGTGAACTTACTGTACGATACTGATTCTGTTTTCAAACAATCTGTTTTGCTGTTCAATAGTTGACATATGGAAATACCAATGTACTGTAATTTAGCACTTTTCCAATGGACCCTGTTCTCACTACGCCCGAGGGAAGAAGTGGGTTTGGCTCGGGGCTGTCCGAACTCAACCTCTGGACCCTTTCTGCGTGTTTGGGCACCGGAATTGGCCAGGAGGAAACTCAAATTTGAGGTTTTCCCATCGGTTCGGCGGCTGGCGTGGGGCAGAGGGGGGGTGGCTCTCCATTTCCCTGGCCAAACCAGGACAATTTGGGTGAAGACCTCACTGCGGGCGGATGGACTGGCGACATCCCGGTGGTTCCCCAGCGCATCCACCCCGGGAGCCAGGCTGGTGACGAGCTGTCTGAGCTGGGGTGGGACGGAGGCGCGTCCGAAAAGCAGGCGAGGCAATCTGCAGGCGCTGAAATTAAAAGGCAGAAGGGTTAAACTACCAGCCACCTCCCTCCGGCCCAAAGCCTCCTTTCCTAGTGTTAACAGGGTGCAAAGTGTTACTTGTCCTGTACTGTACTGAAAGGGTTAATTGATCAGTGACTGTATTGTACTGTATGAAAACTCATGAATTGCCTTGTATTGTTTCTAATGGACTGTACCATGTCCCGTCCCCCCCCCTCCCCCACCGTCCGTTCCCAACCCGTCCCCGGGTTTTCCAAATGACGCATGTTATCAGTTAGGTCCTCCAAACTCTCTGGTGCTAACTCTTCCGTATCCGATGGTGCTTCTGGGGATGCTAACTGACGACATGCCGATCCAGAGCTTGAAGTTCACAACGTCTTTCTTGTCTGTTTGTATGAAGTCGACACACACGCTCACGGAAAAAAAAAAAAAAAA
>VYXH01002684.1:138083-151521 GCA_013397275.1 Burhinus bistriatus
TATTATTCCCCCCCCCCAGCTAACTGCCCTCAATAATCTGCTTTTTACCTATTGGTTTTGGGCTCGTTTAGGTTGCGGGGGAGGCTCGGGGGGGGTGTGCGCAGGGAGGAATCTGTGCTGGTTCCTCGTAATGCGTAGTAGCCGCATGCCGAGAAGTCAGCCCTAAATCGATGAGGAAGCCTTCTGACATCGGATGTGTAATCTAGGAAAGCAGAAGGGGATAAGAGATAAGCTGTGGTGCCGATCTAAACAGAGGCTTACAGGCTGCTGAGGGAGACTAAAATAGAATGAAGAACAGTCAGATAAAGGAGACGGTCTGCTATTTCGGACCGTGGTTTGGACAGTCCTTTGGCAAATTCCTGTTTGGGCTTGTTTAGCGTAGACTGTCAAGAGCCTTTTTATTTTTTCCATCAGGAGACAGATCTTTAGACTTGTGTTGGATTTTGTCTGAGAAATTAAATACCTGTGTGTGAACACTCCCTCAATACTGCAATCTGTGACTAAGTTAGGATCTTTTTTGGGCTTGGCAACACCGGACAGTTAAAGAATTGACGTGGTAACAAATGTAGTATCACAGATTATTCTTTCTATTTGCTTCTCATCTCAGTGACCAGCAGAGACGCATCAAGTGGCCCAGAGAGGCTCTCAGCTTCCTTTCCTGGATGGACTGATAATTATCAGGGGCAGAGAGTAGAGCAGTTAGTTCAGCGTTCCCTTTAGTGTCATATGGCTGATGGTGAACTTGGTGTTGTCACATTATTACCTGTGTGTCTCGCTCAGTTGTCCCAGAAGTGGAACATGTTTTCTGATGGCTGTTCACGGCAACGCATTTTGCCCAGTGACTAAACGTCTCAGTGCCAACTTCAGGAGACACAGCAGTTTCCTTCTGTCGGATCCTCGGTAGGCTGCCACACTGATAAGATGTGAGCAGTAGAGAGGGTCTGCGCTGCAACCTTGTAACGTGCCAGGGGCGCTCATCGGAAAGGTAGGAGCTGTTTGTTGGAATGCCACAGGCAGAGACTGTGCAGGACTCCGGGCTCTGGCTTCCTGGCAGATGCTTTCCCAGTGGTCCTGACATCTAGCTAGCCCCCACCCGGCCTCTGTTTTCTTTCCCCCTTACCCTTTTTGTATCCCATGCTGGGGTTGTCCATTTGTTTTATGGCTCTTTCTCCAGAGCTCCATCAGTTCCGAGGGAACGTGGTGAGAAGGGCTGGTGCTGTGGCAGGGAGCGATAGCAGTGGCCTGAAGAGTAGATATATTTCGAAGAGTGAGTAAGAGCTCCTTGCGGCTGTCCTGTCTCCTGTGTGAAGCCCAGCTAATAAGCCTGAAATAATTTATTAGCTTGATCTGCAGCCTGCTCCAAGCATTGCTGGTTGGGAACTGCTGTTCTAACCAACAAGCTGTTACAGAAAACCATTTCCCTCCTTCTCCGGCGGCGTTGTTAATTAAGGAGCTGTGGCTGCTGTCTTTTGAGAAGCTGGAGGACAATGCCGGCAGATTGTGGCTGTACATCGGGGCTCGCACAGTGAATAGGGAGAGTGGCAGCCCAGCACACCATGTTGCAGCTGGAGGTGGAGAGGGTGTTTGTCATCCAGATGACAGGTAGGAACCCTGAACCTGTGGTGCGCGGTGTGAAACGAATGTCATCTGTCACAGCACCTTGTTCTTCAAGGGTGCTGGTAACTGATCAAAACGGCTTGGGTGTGAAGTAAATACTCTGCAATGTTCTTACTTAGCTTATTCTTAAGTTTTGGGGGAGTGGTTGTATCACCCAAGCTGAAAGGAGCTTACAGAAACTTTTGGGTGTGCAGGCTTGCTTTTGGTGTGAAGCAGCCTTGCCAGAAAGCTGGTTTAGTTTGTTTCCTTGAGATAATACTTGGAGAAAGCCTTACCAACCTTGTCTCACTTCTTAACGCTCCATTTTGCGTGACTAATTTCTAAGAGGCCAAGCACAATAGTACCTCTTGCCTCAGGTTTAAATTTGTGGAAGAGATCAGCAGCTTTTTAAAAAAAAAAAAAAAAAAGCAAATCAAATTTTTGAATTTGCCAGAGAAGCTGTGGCTGCCCCATCCCTGGAGGTGTTCAAGGCCAGGTTGGACGGGGCTTGGAGCAACCTGGTCTATGGGAGGTGTCCCTGGCCAGGGCAGAGGGGTTGGAACTGGATGAGCATTAAGGTCCCTTCCAGCTCTAACCATTCTATGTTTCTATGAAAAGGAGGGCAAAAAAAACCCAACCAAAGAAACAAATCCCAGACTTGCCTGTGTGAGTTGTTCTTGTTTTTAATTGCTGGCATAATGGACAGTAATGAGGGAAAGGTTAGACATAGCTAGGGTTAATGAGGGTCTGCCAAATCATTCTGCACTCTGAAAGTTCTTGACATTTGCACCCGCAAAAATCACATTCTGTCTTCACCTGCCCAGTTACGACATCATTTTGGCAGCTAATCAGGCTTGTATTCTTCATGCAGTTGAAATCAAGATGTCATCTCAAGACAACATGAGAACACTTGTTTCCTGTTCTGCTGGTGTTTAAAACAAAATCTAGCTACAATCACGCAGATGTTTAATGGATAATAGAAGGACAAACAATTACGATCACTGCTGGAACTTGTAGATATGAGAAATGTTCCAGCATGTTGGGGAAATGTGTGTTGGATGTCTTTCATCTCATACGATGTCTCTTAACATCATGGTCTTAGACTCTCTTTATGGCAGAAGGTTGTTGAGACCTTTTTCCACTCTCAGTAGACAGGCAGTGAAAATCTGTAGAGTTCCGCCTTGGATTGTGGCAGCACTTCATCTGAGGTGCCATGGCAGCTTTCTGTGCTGGTGCTAGTTTTGAAATTGTTAACTTGGGTGCTGATAGCAAGGTAGCGCTGGCTGTATCGAACTGCCTTTAAGCTTGCACAGGTTGTAACCTGTTATGTCGTACAGCTAAAGTCAGGCTAAAAGGAAGTTGGGTTCATTTAATACGAAGTGCTCCCAAGTTTGGACACGGAAATCTCTGAATACTTATGTTTTACAGTTCAAGTCAGGCCAGCAGATGAATTCTGGTGCAGGTGAGGGAGTTGAGAGTTGTCCTACTTCTCCCAAGGAAAAGGGTTTTTCATCAAGGCAATGAAATGGGATATGAAAGAAGGCAAGTAAAAGGCTGTCTCTTAAATTAGACACAGGCAAGCAACCATCCATAACCGTCTCTCTTTGTAGCTTCTTTTTTCTATCCTTGTTCTTTGGATGTGTAAGAAGGGTTTCAGGCTCGTTGCTGTGAGCAGCTTGTGTTGTGAAGTGGTGGGAGGAGAAGGATTCTAATCGCTAATGGAGACTTGCGTTTCTTGTTCGGTTATTGAATGGTAGTTGTGAACTGATTCTTCAAACCAAGCAGCAGGAGCCAGTTGATGCTGTAGGGAGTATTGCTGTTACTGGCACGTACCTTTGATGCTTCTGCCCTCGGAGATCATTTCACCTAAGAATAATTTTAGGAGAAGGAGTTAGCAAGCTCTTCTGCACTAATTGGTGAAATTAGTATGAGTGATGGAGCCAAGTAGCATCCTGGACACTGTTCAAACCATGAAATTCCGAGTGTTATGTTGAGCCGTGGCCAGGAGTAATTAATCTCTCCAGTGATGATGCTCATCCCAGGGTATGCTGGCCCAGGTACCTCTAGGAGCACCTGTGCACCTTGACAGTCCCTGTCACTCTGGAGGCTCCAGGGTGTCCTCTGCTGCCCTGTTGCTGAAGGGCAGGACAGCTCCATCCCTCCGGCTTCCATCTCATTTGGGGAGAATCCAGCTGGTTCTCATTCAGAACTAGCTCCTTGAGATTTTAATATCCTCAACACGCTTGTTGACGTAGTAGTTTGGTCTGTCGCAGCTGATGGAATGACGATTCAGTTGAATTTTGATCAGAAACTCCATGGCTGGCTTCTCTGATTGCTGAAGTAAGTGCCTCTACGGGTCAAACTGAGCTCATGGTGCAATAAATGAATCTTCCAGAAGGAGTTGAGTTTCTGTGCTCTCAAAGGATCTTGTGTGCAAAGCAGGTGCTTGGGGTCTTTGGTTTTCTCTAGAGAAAGCGCAGTGCTGAAAATCTGCCTCCTGGTTGGATCGTAATCCCTTCACCCATGCAATCGGCCTACACAATTACGGCAGACAAATCCTGAACAGCATAATAGTTGATGTGGATTTGATTGTTAAGTCTCTCACAGAGGGATTAGTCTCCTGGTGATCCCGACGGTAGTCTCAAAGCTGGTGGAGCATCTCAGGTTTCAGAGCAGCACATTAATGGGTTGTGTTCAAGCCCTGAGACCGCTCCGTTTCCTCTTGCGAGGACAACACAGTAAATTACTGGAACGTGCATTCTCCAGCCTGCCTCCGCGCGGATTGAGGACTGGACAGCAGACAGGCTTGTGTTCCAGTCTACAAAGGTGACCTACAGAATCTAAAACTGGGGAAGAGAGGGGAGTTGAGATGATGGGCGAGCTCACAGCCAACAAATAGTCTACTCTTCAAAGTAATTTTGAGCACAGACGTGGTAACTAATGTGCTTAATGGAGGTTTATTTAATAAAAAAACCTAAAAGCTGCTTCTTTTTATTCTGACCTGGATATAGTTTTCATCCAAAACCATTGGGTCACATTCTTAGGAAGCTGATAACATTAATCACCGTTTTCTAAAACAAAGGTAGCTAAAATATGACTTTTAAGTCATAGTTATTGTTGTTATATTATATAGTTAACAGCCTTCTTAAGTAAGTAAATTATGATAATGCAAGGCAGCTTTTGCTATTTTAAGTCATTTGGCTTTAGCCTTAGCTCTGCACAGTGAAATATGCAAGCAGCGTGCACTGGTTAGTTGCCGCTTTTCTGGGGTGTTTTTAATGATGCTTAAGATGGTAAAGGTCTTGTTCTGCATTAGAAGGTCACACGAGGGCAAACTTCTGTGGCCAGCCCAGCTCAGCTCCCGAGCCTGGTTTGAACCAGCCCTGAAGCGTTAAAACGACAGACTTAAGCTATTCATGTGCATGTATGTTTGTCTACAGAGTAAGCTAAAATAGGCTACACAGTAACAGCTGGTAGGCAGCTTAAGAAGCTGCTGCTCTTCAGCTTCTAGCTTCTCCTTTCTCATGAGGGGAAACTTCTAGATTCTCCTAGTACCAAAATTTCAGGACTTGGGCTGGCCCGCCTTCCTCGGATGCGTTTAAGGGATATTTGCCCTGTTGGCGCGCAAAAGGAGCTGTTCTCTGTTGCCTGTGCTGCTTTACCTGTACGTGTTCTCAGGATGGGTGCGTGGGTTTTCTGGGCAGATCAGAGAGGTGGAGAGTGATGATGTGGTTGAGATGCTGGTAAGTATTGTATGGTATCTGTACAGTGTCCTGCATCTTTTCCCCGGAGGCTTGAAGTAAGGATATTTCTTCTTGTGCATCTGGGAAGGGAGCAGTACGCGTGATACGAAAAGGCAGAAAATACCTCGTGCCTTCTGTGATGAAGTTAGCTCCAGCTTACAACGAAACCCCGTCTGTTGCTTTGTGCAAGTCAGAACATGCTGAGCAGCTGTTTTGTGACTGTATTTTATATTTGTCTCTCCCAGAAGGTAGAAGCTCTCTAAAGGTGCTATAGGTGCTTTTAAGATACTTGAACAGAATTTGAGTACCGCTATTGCACTCAAAGATGGAACACGTTCAGCAGTTTCCAGTCAGTTCAGAACTGCAAGGTAGACCCCACGTCATTGAGTTCATGTGCACGACGTGTGTTTGAGGATCGGGGTTACATCCCACGGGTTACGCACCGTGCAAGGGGCACGCTGGATGCTGTCAAAGCCCTTGACTGCTTGGGTTTTAGTTGCTCTTTCCAAATACGTGCTTTCCCTAAAAGAGGCAAGGCAACTCATGTTTGAAAGTGAACACAGGCATCCTCGGGGAGCCCACTGAAGGTGTCCTCGGTAAGCAGCTTCTGCTTGGTAGCAGCGGGTGGGAGCTACATCATCCTGGGCTAAGGGACTTGGCGATGAGTAGCCAGATCATCGCCCGATGGTGACTGTTCAGCACCGATGATCTTTCATCCCTTCTGTCCAGATTGCATCGAGCCTATCTGTGGGTGTTCTCTCTGCCTCAGATGTGCCTGGAGCGCTGATCTACATCAGTTGATGAGCTGGAGGCAGCAAAACAAACATGATATTTGATAACGATAATAAGGTAATGCAGATAGGCTACACTACATGGCTGTAATTAGCAGAGGAAGAGACGACTAAATCCAGGGATGCCATCCCTCCATCTGTAGTCATTTTGTTGCCAGCTGGGTACGGCCAGGGAAGCTGGTTGTGGCTCCATATGTTTAAATTGCCTCTGACTTTGCTTTTCCAGTTGTATGTGACCTGCCTTTAGAAGTTGTTAAACTGTTGTGCTTGGAAGAGGATTGGAAATCTGGCAGGCAAAAAGTGCCCTGGGCGAGAGAAGCGCCTCTTGCATATGCAATGATGTTATGTGCCAGGTTAGTAAAGCGAAGCTTAGGAATACTTCTTTTCCTCGGTAGCTTAAGCAAGAAGAAGAAATCTGCCCCTCTGCAGGGGAAATGAATTTGTTAGTTCCCATGTGTTCTGGGAGCGTGCAGAGAAGGTTCCCTTTTCTGACATACGGCTCCAGTCGTCTCGTACTGGCCGCGATGCAATCTGAAAGCGCAGTACCTCCAGAGAGCTGGGGCAGCCCCGTCAACCCCTGGCACTGGTACCAGCGTTGATTATTTTTTGGCAGAGTAACACGGCTCAGCTCATCTGGTGCCGTGGTGGTTGCCCAGTATTTCTGCCAGATGAGCCGCTTTGTTGCGTGCAGCCTTTCTTAACATCCTTTCTGCTCAGCAATCACACGATGAGCTGGCTGTGTCGATAACGAAACGAACATGCTGTTTGTAGCGCCGTTTCCATGGCATGGACCCACTGCTGCGAAATCCTGGTCTTGGGAGAGCACTTGAGGTTTATGGGCGTGCAGTGCCGGGGGGAAGCCTGAGGGATCCCAGAGGAGGAAGGCAGCGAGGAGTGGCTGTCAGTGCTGGCAGAAGAGTTGTTCAAACCTGCTGCTGTGTTGCCGGAGAAGGTGGCAACGCAAATGGTTCCACATGGCTGCGTGGGATTGAGAGCAGTCCGTTGAGCAGCTGAGACGATAGTCAGACTAAAATGTGGCAGGAGGCAGTCTGTGTGTAGGTGCATGGTTGCAAGTCAGATGACTTCTATCAGGAGTCTAGGAGGTCATGGTTTTCCTGCCTGGCGTAAGTATCGAATAATATCTAGCTTTGTGTGTGCTTTTGCAATTCACGTTGTTCAAAAACTGGTAATGGTCGCCTGAGTGGCGTGCACTATCTTCTCTGGTATTTCTACACTTATAGCAGATGGCAAAAGTATTGCCTAATCTCTGCTCATACCAGTTTCGCACTGAACTCTTGCTCACAGAACATGAGATGGCCTGCAGTACCGAGGGGACAGCTGTGATTCTTGAGGTAAAAGCTTCTAGGTATCATTAAACTTGACTTTGGCAGTCAGCTTAGAGTGCCGAGTGCTGCCATAGTTCACATAGCCGAGGCAAACAGACCTGAGCTGTGTTGAACACGTAGATGGAGAAGTCTGTCAAAATTGGTTGTGCTAGTGGAGCTTACTGGAATAATGCTTCGTCTTGTCTGCACTTGAGAAATGTTTGGGAGAAGCACAGGATTCATGGGTGAACCCCAACGGTGATAGAAGCCATATATCCAGTGCAAGTCTTGAAGTTCACACTGCTTCATTTCAGGGGAGGCTGGGAATTAACTTACTTAGTTACTTCTTTGAAATTGTTTGTGAGTGCTTGTGGTACAATAAGATCTTAATGACCTGGCCTCACAGTAGCCAACCTACTTGTCTTTGTGCACAGGGATTTGTAAAATGCACTTTGTCTTTGCTTACCCAACAAACTGTTTTTTCCAGTGGTCAGCTTGAGCTACTGGAGTGAAATGGGGTTTCCAGTGCAGATGCAGTGGAGTAACATCTGCACCTGCTTATGGAAGAGCTTCCTACCTTTTTGTCTTAAATGTGTTTTTCTTGCTAGGCTAAAGAAATTCTTACGAAAGAATCAAATGTGCAAGAGGTACGTTGCCCCGTCACCGTCTGTGGGGATGTCCACGGTCAATTCCACGACCTTATGGAACTCTTTAGAATTGGCGGAAAATCGCCAGACACGAATTACCTGTTCATGGGAGACTATGTGGACAGAGGCTATTACTCGGTGGAAACGGTGACTCTTCTAGTAGCTTTGAAGGTATGTTTTGACAGCTTTTCTCCAGCAGCCTGGGGCAAAACGACGTTTTTGGGGGGTTTTCAAAGAATTGCTCCTCCCATAGACACCGCTGTTGGCTTGAGTTAGGTGGATGGAGACGTGCTATTGTATAACAGAGCAGAATGCTTGACTGCTGTTTGAAATATTCTGCTACTATTGCTCTCTATATTGATGGTACGCTTCTTGTGTTAAAGAAGAGTTTTCTTTGTCAATAGGTGCGTTACCCAGAACGCATTACAATACTGAGGGGCAATCACGAAAGCAGACAAATTACACAAGTGTATGGCTTTTACGACGAATGTCTGCGAAAGTATGGCAATGCCAACGTCTGGAAGTATTTCACAGATCTGTTTGATTATCTTCCACTTACAGCTCTAGTAGATGGCCAGGTAAGCCTTAAATAAGGAAAACGCTCCATTTCATAGAGTTACGCATACTGTATTGTCTGAACTCTGTATGAGAACTCTCAAAGAAGCTCCCTTAACTTGTGATCCAAATTTTTTTGAAGCCCATGTACTTACTGTGGATTTGGAGAAGAACGTAGCGAGGTGTGAGTACGAGTTGATGGTACGGGAAGGCTTTTGATTCTGCTGCCGAAGGAATAGCAGGGTATTGCACGTATGGTTCGTTTTAAATGACTGCTCAAGAACTGGGGATCCCCGCGTGGTACATTAGATGTGAGTTGTTGTGGCCGTGAGGCAAGATATTAGAACGGAAGCCATGGTGTCTTTGCTCTTGCTTTGATCTCTGTACGCAAGGTGCAGCCTTTTAGTTTTTTTTCCTTCTGCAGGAATTAGATTTGGTTTCTCTGCTGCGAGGGTGAGATGGCTGTAATTGTAAAAGAAAAACAGAGTTAAACCCAGCTATTTCTGAGATCAGTCTTCCCGTAACAATATGCACTGAACGGATTGCTCTTTTTTCCGGAACAGATATTCTGTCTCCACGGTGGCCTCTCTCCATCCATAGATACACTGGATCATATCAGGGCTCTGGACCGCCTGCAGGAAGTTCCACACGAGGTAACAGCAAAGGAAATGCATCATTAACTTAGATAGCTGTTGGTGGAAAATGCAAATGTGGCCTCACATTGAAATCCATTTAAACCACGAGACACAGAGTTACACAGCAGATTATTGCCTGTCTTAAGAGCTAGAGCAGACGAACATACATTTGGGCAAAACACACACGAGTCAATGTGGCTTTGATTACATCAATCTACAAAGGGAGAGCTGTGGGGTTTTCATGGCTGTTTTTCACAGAATCATGGGATTTCTTGACTGTCACACTGACTCAAAGAATAGTATTTGGCAGGGAAAGGTGTTTACTACCTTCAGCCTCATCGCAGACTTGCTTCTGAACAGACAACCACCGTGTGAAGCCATGTTGTGTCACCGTCCTTCCTCCCCCGCCAATTCTTTCTTCTGTGGTGTTTCACCTTGTTCATCTCTCTCTGGGGGCCTGAAAACAGGTGAACGACAAGATCAGGGCTGAAGAAACCCCCTTCCGAGCTCCCAGGGGAGCAGTTGGGTCTTACAAATGGACTTTCATGTTCCCTGATTAAAATAAACCGTTTGTCCTGCAACGTCTTTGGTATAACAGCAAGAACAATTCAGCAAGCCTTCCAAGGACCCGAAATAAACTGTGTAAATTACTCCCACCGGGGGGGNATATAAGCTGTGTAAATTACTCCCAGAATCAGGGGGCTACCTGGTGGGACATCTACCTGTAGTTAGGTGTAATGATTATATTGTTGCTCTGGGATTTTCCCGCTGTCCTGTGCTGCGTACCTGCGTGCTGAAATTTGGCTGTCCTGAGGACCTCCACGTGCAGTCAGTGTGATCCCTACTGCAAAGCTGGGATCGGTGGGTAGGAAACAGCAGCAGGCTGGGATAAATGCTACAGTGTCCTTCCTGCCCCTTAGTAGCTCGGCAAGAAAAGCCGCTGAGCTTCATTTGTGTTCGAAGATGTACACCAGGATATTCTTTTAATATGTCAAGTCCAACAATAGCCTGTTTAGGAGAGGAAATTAAATGATGAATACCCTGCCAGAAGGGCTGCTGAAGGCTTAAGATCAATCTCTGGAACAGTTAGTTCATAGCCTCCGACGGGTCGTTTCCCTTTCTTTAATTTGTTGCAACTTGGCTGGCACCAATGAACCCGTTGGCATCTCCTTGGACGTGCCTACCTTCTCACGTGGCCTTTTTTATTACGCTGCAAGAGTCAGGAGTAAGAATGCGGATCTGCTCTCCGTGTCTTTGTATCTCTGAGTGGCTGAAGTGAAACAGTAAACGGTGTGCATGCAAAAGGAGGTGGGAGGAGTTTTCTGGTTACACAGACTCCGTTCCCAGGCAGGTGTGTACGTATTCATTTCTTCGGGAAGAATGCTGACTGATACAGTGAGTAACTAGCCGGTAGTACGTGTGTTAAATAAACTCATGTGCCTCATGCGGAGAAGGACATGCTGGCAGTTCTTTTACCCTCAATACAATCTTTTTTTAAAGTGTCTTTTCATAACCGTCTTGCTAGTGATCTAATGAAGAACACTTAATCTCTTTCAAGGGTCCTATGTGTGATCTGTTGTGGTCGGATCCGGATGATCGTGGCGGCTGGGGTATATCTCCACGTGGTGCTGGCTACACGTTTGGGCAAGATATTTCCGAAACTTTTAACCACGCAAATGGTCTCACACTGGTCTCCCGTGCTCACCAACTTGTCATGGAGGTAGGGCAAGCACTCTGCTAGATGGGGCTAACAAAATATAGATGCCAATTCTTGTCTCCCCTCTGAGACCTTCCGCTGATGGGTTTGCATGAGCGCACACGTAAGTGTTACGCAGGTAAATAACAAAGAGGGACTTCAACCACGTGAAAACAACAAGCCACATAAAATTATGTGCTTTGACCTGCGATGTGAATAAGGGGCTGTTCTGCCCTTTTTTTCCACCCCCTCTCCAAGTAAATTTCCAAAGGGACACTGTCACACCCCATTTGTGGAAGTAATAATCTCCTTAACACGCTGACTGCTCTACTTAGACTGCTGCTGCATTAAACAGACTGTCCTGTGATACTCAGCCGTCGGATGTGACGGGGATTAAGCCATAATTTTGGCTGTTGATAGGCTCTTCTTGTGTGTCTTGCTGGAAACATGCCAGGTGGGTCAATGGAGCAGATGTATTTTTAAAATCTAGTTCAAGTAGATCCCTTAAGTAGTACTGTGTCTCAGAAGTCGCTCGCATCCAGCAGGCAGATTCTCATTTGTGGTGGATGAAAGCTGAAGGCATACCTAAAAATCTGACGCTTGCTTTGTGGTGCAGTCCGTAATTTGTATACAAAATGGGTAAACACACGAGGGACGAATGGCCGATCTCTCTGTAGGGTGCTTGAAGCCGGTTTCGCCAGGTGACTACCGCTTGTTCTTGCGGTAGGGTACTTCTTACAAAGTGAAACTGAGTCAGTTGGAAGTGCTTACAAGAAATCTACAGTTTCACAAATGCCTTGGGTCATTTCAAGAGGAACTTCAGACGGGCTGAGGTTTGAGGTTTAACAGCGACCTTTTTTCCTCTTTTGTCTGGCAGGGTTATAACTGGTGCCACGACCGAAATGTGGTTACCATTTTCAGTGCACCCAATTACTGTTACCGTTGTGGGAACCAGGCTGCTATCATGGAACTAGATGACACTTTAAAATATTCCTTGTGAGTAAACCGGGCTCGGGCTGTTCTCTCTTCCTAACCCTTGTGAGGAGTGTGTGATCCTTTCCAAAGGGATTCTTTTGTGAAAAGCCAGCTCAAACCACTCTGGAATTAGCGTTGTGTGCTCTACCTGCAAGAACATCTAAAAATAAGTAGCGAGTTAAGCTCTTAAAAGCTTCTCTTGGGTACTGCATTAGCTCCTTTTCCTGAGCCTCGAGAGCTGGAGCTTCTGCATTTTCTTAATCCCTCTATTGCCCAAGCTTGATGGAGGGAGTAAAGGCAGATTGATTTATGTATTTATTTTCATTTTTGCTAGCTCTAGGCTTTGTAGAGATGGGTGAGAGAGTTTGAATTGTGCGTTCAGCTGAGCTGGCGTGAAAGTAGCGATGGGCCGCTGAAGTGCTGACTGCTGGGTTGTGTTCACTCCGTAAGCAGCATTTCCACCAGCTGATGAGTTTTTAACTCCCACGGATGCTTGTTTTGGGACCGGGAACGTTTTATGTGGAAGCAGCTGGGATGAGCAAAGAAATAGCGGCGGGAGAGCAAGTCTAGTATTTATTGTGGCATTGGAAAATACCTTGCGGAGGAGGGAAAATGATCCTTATTTTCTTTCCTGCAGCCTCCAGTTTGACCCAGCACCTCGTCGCGGGGAGCCTCACGTTACCCGTCGTACCCCAGACTACTTCCTATAAACCTCTCCTAACCTTTGTAGAAGGAAGTACACCTGGCATTTTAAAGAGCAACAATATTTACACGTTTCTGTAAGAAATCGGGGTTCGTCTCAACTTCAAATCCCCCATCATGGACCAAAACGTGCCATACAGAGGACGAAGAGCGTTCAGCACAACTTGAGACTGAATTCCTTACAACACTATATATATATATATCTCCTATACCCATCAGTCCAACAGTCAGTTTGCCTGCTGTATTTGTAGTCATTGTTTTTCTTCTGGACTTGTTCAGAGAGGAAGGGGTAACTCTAGCAACACTTCCCTCTCCTTTGACGCTTCTTTGTAAATTTTCAGTTCTGGTGTTTAACTGGCATGAATTAGAGTTTGTTTTCGAGGGAAATGCACACTAACTCCTGCCCCCCACCGCTCTCTATTTGATTGAAAGACCGACCGACTTAACTGGAGAAAGGAAGCAATTCCTGCTTGGGAGTACGTTGTCATAACACGGATAAAAGCGTTCCCTTTTTAGCTCGATTCCCGTTCTGTGTTGATCCTGCCGCCTTTGGGGTTGTTTTTTTTTTTTTCTTTGGTTGGGCTTTTTTTGTTTGTTTTTTTTTGTTTGTTTTGGGGTTTTTTTTTTATTATTATTTTTATTTTTCCCCTCTCCCCTCTGTATATTCGTCCTGGAAATGCTTGCAATCCTCCTGGCTGTACCCGAACCAATAAACCTTGCCGTTGTCAGCCCCGACCCGTGGTGCCCTGCTGAACCGGGCGGGGATGGCAGGG
>VYXH01002685.1:0-62091 GCA_013397275.1 Burhinus bistriatus
TTAATAAATGCATGTTTTTAACCCGCCTGTGATACACTTTTGTTATTTGGTTTCCAAAGGACCTGGGAACACTAAGGCGATGAAATCTACAGCAGTGCCTCCAGGACCTCCGGTGTATTTGGATCTGGTGTACATTCCCAACCACAGCAACAGCAAGAACGTTGACGTTGAGTTTTTCAAGAGGGTGCGGTCATCCTACTATGTCGTGAGCGGGAATGATTCTGCAGCCGATGAGCCAAGCAGGGCTGTTCTGGACTCCCTGCTGGAGGGCAAGGCGCAGTGGGAGAGTAACATGCAGGTAGGCTCTTCACTAGTATCTCTATCTGGAAATTTAATCTTCTCTGGGAAGCAACTGCAGGAAGTCAGAGTGCCTCTGGAGTGGATGGTGGCTGCCAGGAAATAAGGTCCTCAGGCTAGGCACCTCGTTTCACTGATGATGTGAGAGGACATCTGAGTGAAGCGCAGAGCTGCATCGCACTCAGCCACTGACCGATTTCTGGCCCTTCTGACCTGTTCCTCCCTCCAGCTGCGAGCTGGTTTACAGGGCCATTTGGCTGTTTCATCTTGTTACTATACCATATATGGTTCAAGTTTGAAAATGTTGCAGTTTGTAAGTAACAAAAGTGAATATTTTGTGGTTTATATGTAATCAGGTACACTTGGAAACATCATGTGCCTTTCCATCATGATCAATAAGTAAACAAAATATTTGGCCATAATCTGAAGAGCTATCAGTGCAGACTACATACTGCTACTTCTCTGGAAAGCTGCATCTCAACACCTTACAACACCAAGATTTTATTTTGATAAACTACTTCTTTGCAGTAATTTTACCTTACCTACGTGTTTGTTTATTTATTTCCTTTTACCCACCCATTTATTCAAGTATTTATTGCATAAAGACCCACTCCTTCCAAAAGGGAAACATACTTGTTGTCCGGGGCTTCTTACAAAGATGTTTTTCTTATCACCTGTTTCTGTTGTCTGTTCCTCAGGATTTCTTCTGTTTTGTATTGCAGGTGACCTTAATCCCAACACATGACTCAGAAGTGATGAGGGAATGGTACCAAGAGACCCATGAGAAACAGCAGGACCTCAACATCATGGTTTTGGCAAGCAGCAGCACTGTTGTTATGCAAGATGAATCTTTTCCCGCATGCAAGATTGAACTGTAAGAACGAGACCATGCACCACAAGATTAAACTTTGTTTCCAGAAATTCTTCGGTTCGAAAACACCTTTTCTAAAAAATCAACCCATCTATTTCAACTGCTGAACTACATACCTGCCAAATGCTATATGGTGTCATGGTGATACAAGTCACTAATATTTTTCAGTCTTTGCTGATTGCTAAGGGAAATAATAGTATTCCCATAGTAGGGTTCAAATTACTGTGAAAATAGAGATCCAGTTTCATCTCCACTGAACGTTTGGAAACCATGCACTAGCAACCCCAACTGACTTCTGCCAGGTAGAGGCACTTGCCCTCTAAAGAAATACAAAGAGAGAGAAAGAGAGAGAGGGGTAGGAGGAGAAAGTAATAAATAATTAGATCTGCATTAGTCTCACGGCAATTGATGTATCGCTTACTGAATTCTGCTTATGCTCTCACTTGAAAATAAAGCTTTAANTTCATTGATGCACCTGGACAGCTCAACAAGACAAGGTGAGCATTTTTTGCAAAGCTTCTTTTGTACTGTGGAAGCAAGATTGAAGTGGTGTCCAGTATCAGAGTTATCAAACTTACTGAATCATTCAAAATTATGAAAAAGGTTACCTGCGAGCCTGTACAGTATTCAACCTTCCTTTGTCTTACCTTATTTTATTTGTTTAATTTAAGAGTAAATATGGGAACAAATGTACAGAAACCTTTTTTTTAGTGCTGCGTGAACTTTTAATAGATGAATTTTTAACAAACATTTTCATTTACAGGAAAATGCAAAGAAAAAATTTTCAGGTGAAGGCAATTTTTTTAGTAGTTTTATAAGATAAATGAATAATGTTGTTTAAGGTTCTGGTGAGAATGGATATTGAAGTAAAATTTATTGAAAACAGTCAACTGCCAGTACCTTTTCGGGGGTGAAGGAGTGGAAGGGCACCCTGGTGGTAAAATTAATCTATTATGATAGAAAACAGGATTTGAAAAGGTGATTGCATAATAGAAGGGTGTAACCTACATTCTCAACCCTCACAAGATCTTGAAAAAAAGACAGAATAAGCAATAAGCTAAAATAAGTCTCCTCTCCTCTCCTTTCCCCCTTTCCTTTCCTTTCCCCCTTTCCTCCTCTCATTTCTTCTTCTTTTACTCTTCCTCTTCCTTTCTTCTTCCTTTCCTCTCCCTTTCTTTGCCTCTTCTTTTACCCTTCTTTTACTCTTCCTTTCATTTCCTTCTTCCTTTCATCCTTCCTCACCCCCTTCCTTTCCTTCTCTAGACTGCCTGTAGAGGAACAGCATCACTGTTCTGTGATTTAAGACAGTTTGGATTTTTTTAGTCTCAGAAGTTTTACCCAAATTAAAAAAAAATATCTTGTTACATTGTAGAGGTTTGCAAATCTGAATTTAAAGGTGTAAAGGCCTCCAGAGTGGAGATACGTGCTGATCTGTATGATTCACCGTTATGGCTGGTACTAAGTTTCACAATGTAGTGAACTATGATCTCATTTTACTTTCTTTACTTAATAATTTATTTCAATTTTACATTGTTAGGATATTTTTGTTTAATGGGGATATGTTTGCATACCTAATTTTTATGAGGGTTTTTTTATACTGCTTTAGGGTCCTTTAAACGTGGGCCTCCTGAGGCCCATTTAATGCTGTGAATTACTGTTTGTCAGTTGTTGGGGGTTTTGATTTATTTTTAATGTCTGCTCTTTTCTTTTAGGTATGTCTAGCAATGCTGTTTTATTTATTGCTATACCTTTTAAGTTGTTAAGAATAACTCAGAATGACTATGGCTCAAGAGGCAGATGGAAATGTATTGTGAAAACAAGCATGTTTGCTGGGCTCATAATCATTCATTTAAAATTGCTTTTGTAAAACAGTCTACAAAGTTATAGGCAAAATGTTTGGCAGAATAGTTGTAATATTTCTACAATTCTTTCTGCTTTGTCTACTTTCTTATACAGGTCAGATTTCAAACTTTTTGAGTGGGTGGGAACAGATTTTCTGATTTTCTGACAATATCTAAAATGGTTTGTATTTCTGCTTTGGTAGAAAATCTGTTTTAAGTACAGCAGTGGTCCTGAGACTAATCTCACTTATGCCACTTACTCCCGTGAATCGGGAGCAATTTCACCACATCAGGGAAGTTACAGTCATTTGGTCATACTGTAAATGAAATTGGAATCAAGCCTTAAGTCTCCCCAAGCAAGTTTGTGATGGCTCAAGCATTTGTTTTACTTTTAAAATAGTAATAATGATAATAATTAGACAGTTACAGCTGATCTTAAAATGTACATTCGCTTTTTTGCTGCTACAAGAATATTAAAACCCCGGTATGGCTGTTCTGAGGTATTGTTATGCCTGTTCCATCCATTCACTTTCAAGTGGCAATGGCGCCTGGGGGCAACACAACGATGAACTCCTCCATTAGCTCCTCTTGCCCTTAATGTCTTTCCTGCCTGTGTAACTAATCTAACTGTGCTAATCATAATACTACACAATTAGTTTAGTAACAGTCATCAAAATGTACCATGTACATTAACGATGAGTGCTGTTGATCAGCATAGATTTCTAGGAGCATGGTTTGTTATTGATTACTCTAACTATAAAGACTCAATATCTGAGTGTAAAGGACACTGCATTTAAATGATGGTGTTGCTTATAACAGCATCCCCTGTCATGATCTTTACACTATTACTGAAGTGCTTCATGTAATTCAATGAAGAATTAACTTTGGAGATCCCACCCGACTCCTGAACTTGGACAGGGCCTCTCTTGCATGCCTTTTCAAAGTCCTGTGGTGGGCCTGACTTCATTGACCTCTATTTCCACCCCATCTTTCACAAAAATTACTTTTGATTTTTCTTTTACTTACTTTACATACTGTGGTGAATGGAGATAACTATGTATACGAATGTGGGGATTTTTTAATTGTCTATGATAGCTTATGCATTTTAGGAGAGTTCTGGTACTCATTTACTAAGACTTAATCAATTTGTTAATTGAATTTTCAATCCCTCCCACCACAAGCAAGTCAGCTCCAAAGAGCACTTACTGTGCATTTAGGACATTTCTGTCATATGCTTCTCTTTGTTCATCTGTTGCAAGAGGTTCTTGCTCAGTAATGATGTTTTGAGAGAAATAGTAATTTTGTTGGTCTGGATTTATTAGAAAAGGAAAAAGTATAACATTTACACTTGAAAGAAACTGTAAGCTTTCATCTTTTCACTTAATAATTGAACAAAACACTAAAAGCAACTAGGGGTAAGCATTTCTTAGAATGCAATTATATTATTCACCTGGTTTAAAAATGTTTGCTATTTAAAAGAAATAAAGAAAGTCTGTTTGTTGTGACTTTACAAAAAATCTAAAAAAATTTTAAGTAATTAAGTAAAACAATGGCATAAAAATATAGAAAGAAAAAGAAAAAAGAATTTTAAAAGCAGCTTCTCCACACTAGACTAGCTAGGAGCTCCAGATGGCAGGAGCTACCTCTTCAAGACTGGGCTGTAATCACAATGGTAAAAGAGGGAAACCTGAAATATGCTTTCACGCATTTGCATGCAGCCATTATCTTCCAAACTATGGAAAGAAACAGTCTTGTTGCTGGCTGAGAAGCACCTCATACACCTCCTCTCTCTTGTTTTGAATGGTGTTTGTGTCAGTCTGCAGCTGTGTATGGTATTATGTCTTATAATCCTGCATCACTTCTATTCTATCCAGTCATATCTAATGTAGAAAATTAGTTTCCAGTGAAAGTAATACGTAGTGCTTTTATGATATTTGTGTGCAATGTCCCCTCTTCCATTGAGAATATTTGATGTAAAGGAAACAAACTCAGTTCCACAATAAAATACAAAAGTGACAAAGTGGTGTTGACATGTTTCTTGTCTTTGTCTATGTACGTATTTTTAAGTTTTCCGTTTCCTTCAATCATGATTACCTACTATATGGTTTTTTTCTCAAAAGGTCAACGACTATTTAAATGCTAGATAAGAACCAATCTCTGTTTAGAAATTGGAAAATAAATGCGTGAGATTACTTTTATCTCTTCTAGTGTAAAACATTACCATGATGTACCATGACGTACCATGACATGGCTTCTTTTTGTTGTTCTCATTTCTGTATCCTTCAGCAGCATGAGAAAACACCTCATTTTCAGTAAGTACAAATTCAAGAGACTGTCAGGAATGATACCCAATGAAGTTACATCAAACTGTCCACCCTGGTTTGGAAAAGAGGTCTTTTCCAAAGTTATTGCAATCTAACAAGTGTGTGCAGCTTGTCTCCAGTGGACACAGACCCTTCCTGACCACCACTGCCCTGTAATCCTGGTGAGAGGGGATGGAGCATTTGGGGAAGGTGGGCTCTCAGTTTAGTTTTTTACTTTATAAACATCAGACTTTTCCTCTACTGCTGTTAAAGGGATGCTGTAAGATCAGCCTTTCTGCCTTTGTATTTTTGTTTGCTGCTGCGATGCCTGCCATGGTGAGGTGCAGCAGTCTACCTTTAGGTTTTTTAGCTCGGGGAGATGGTAATGACATGAAAGCAGGCAAAGGCTGGGACAGCAGGGAGCAATGGGTGCTTGCTCCCCAGAGAAGCAGTGGCCCCGTGGGATTGATTTCCTTCACCCTCAGACAGCAGTCTTTTTGGTGGGCCCTTATCTGTCTCCAATGTCTAAGGTTCCATTTGTAACTTCTAATGACATTGATAAGAAATACTATGCTTGGCTTGAATTCGGCTGCATGGCAAAATAGGGAAAAATGAAGACCAGATGAGTGGAGTCAATTGCTGCAAATGTCTACGTCAAGGTTTTTTGAGCTGTTGTGGTAGAGTAGCCTGATGCTACTTAAAATATATCAAAACGATTGTGCAAAGCAGACCAGCTCAGGCTTCAACCCTAANTGGGACCACCCATGGTACCTGTGGACAGGGGCAGGCCAGCCTGGTCTGTAGGGTTTGGCTTGCTGCTTCCAGATGCCAAATGAAAGCTCCTTTCTTCAACGCAGCTGCTGAGGTGGAGAAATTTTATTTCCACTCGTGTTGTTATTGAACAAATTCAATCAGCTTATGAAGTATTTCAGATGACATGGGAAAATGGCAGTCCCTCAGACCTTTTTGGTCTATCTAAAGTGAGGGCTCTGTCTTGTGGCATCCTAGATCCGAAGACTGGTTAATACTGATTTCTAGTGCTCTGTGGTTGGGAGGAAATTGTAGCTTTTCATGGTTCCTAGGATGGGGTGAAAAGAGATGTCCAGGGGTCTCTTGAGTGATAGCCATAGTGACATCTCATAAATCCAGCTCATTCCCAGCATTGCAGCAAATCTCCTTGGCTTCCTAGAGGGTGTCTCTGGGCACACAGTACTTCTGTTACTTGAGTATTGCCCATGTCCTTCACTCAGAGAACAGCTTTTGACCACTGCCTGCTGCTGTGGTCCCTACTTTCATCTCCCACAGACACGACCAGTCCACACTAGCATGAAGTCCCCCGGCATCGTCCTCTGTTGTACTGCCTGTGCTTTCTTCAGATTCAGCCCACCAGAGGCTGAGTAATGCCGAGTGCCCTCAGCTTGCCAGGGCATTTGCTGGTTTTTGATTGCAAGCTCAGCATCATTTCCACTAGAAATGAAATACTGAGAAGAACTAAAGAAATGAATCAGCAGGTGCTGTAGTCTGCATGAGCTCTGTTCGCTGGTTCTCACAGATCATTACCACTTGATGTAGCTGCTTCTCTGCAGTTCAACAGCTCCAGTGTTACCGGGCCCAGTGTGAATAGCTGGCAAGGCAGGGGTGGAGGTTGACTGTGCATCTGCTGCCAGCTTCGCGGCCAAAACTGCCTATGCCATGATTTACACATCATACGGCAGCTCAGCCCATCACCTGTGCTTGTGAATTACATGGAGAAGATAAGTGAAATAGATGGAACTTATGCCCTAATACAAACAAAGCTAAATATACATAGCAATATATACACTGGGGTTACACACTGTATATCCATTAAGGTCCACAAATTAATTTTGATGGAGCTTTTACAAACCTCATGTTACCTCAGCCCAGCTGCGTTACTTTCTTAGCTTAAAGAATTGAAGGTAAACTGAACCACTGAGCCACTTAAATACTTAATGTGAACCCCCGAGAGTGCAAGTCAGTATTTCCAGGAGGAGTTTACAGTGTCCAAAGACGTAATTATAGCAGCAGTTACCATATGTAAGGACCAGAACAGTCTTGAAAGTTTCTTTTCCAATTCATTTAAGGGAGGAATTGTCAGGGTTTGCAATAAACAAGATATATTGAAAGACTCATTTTGTCCTGACAATCTAAGGTGCTTGTCAATGGGGCTGTAATGCTATTTCTGTGCCTGGCGTATATGCAGTTTAGAATGGATTGATTGGACTTGAGTTTATCAGAAAGGTTTAAGAGCAGCAGCAGAGTTAGTACTGTGCAATTTCTAGCTGAATGCAGTGAGAACTTTGTGATTACTGAAAGATACATATATTTCCATGGGGAGATTGACCCAGAGTAGATGGCACAGTTTTCTATCACATTTAGTATCTTATGATACTCTTGAATTAATGTTTCGTCACTTATTCTTTACCTATACTTCATTCTCCACAGTCTTACTTTGAAAGAGTCACTGTCTCAAGTTCAGGTTGTTTGTCACTTACGTCAGCAGTAGTTTCTCTTCTACAATCAAAGAACATCATCTTCATGTCAGCATTTCCTATCATTAAGTTTCTGGGAAGGTAATTTTAACTTTACTTTCCACAAATGTGCTCAAATACTCACTAGAAATATATTTTGCAAGGTTCAATTGTAGTTTCTACATGGACAGCCCCAGCAAAACCCGCAGCAGTACTTGCAGAATCAGATACTGTTCAGTGGACCACATCTTGCATCCCCCAGTCAAGGGTGCAATTCCCTTCTGTAACTATGACTCCAGCTTCCTGAGGAGGTGGGGGAAGAGAGGACACTTGCTAACCTGTGCCCTGGGCTGTCTTCTGCCTGTCTCAGCAGCACAGTGATGGCTGCTCAGGTCAGAAACCCTCTCTGCACCAGCCAGCCTTCATCTGCAGCTGGGGTAGGTCATTGTCCCGGTCCTACAGTTTTAGGGTGACCAGAAAGCCTTGGGATGTGCAGGCAAGCAGCTGGGACAGGCCACTGTGGGAGGGAGCAGATGCTTGAAGCTGTGGGAAGGGGCTTGATACCGGCTCTGTGTGTAGGACACAGCATCTGACTGGGTCTGAGAGCATCTAGTAACCTTATCTTGGCAAGGCTGGCTGTTACCATAAATAGGGCCCATCTGTGCAAGGCTTCAGGCAATGTTTATTTGAGTTGCAAGGGAATAAATATGTAATTTGCCTATTGTGAATAATGGATAATGACCTTCAGTGCTTTGCTGGAAGTGTTCTGCCAGTGACACTTGTGGGAGGAAGAGTTACATATTTGCTTGCCTGATCAGCAGTGTATGTGGTGTCTGCCATGGATTTGAATCGGGAAGCTGCTTTTTGAATTAAAAGGAAAAACTTTAACCTTTGAAGTGCTGTATTTTTTCTCCTAACAGCAGCCGAATTCATGCCAACATACCAAATGGGCTTTGCATTTGTACTGGTTTCTGTTTCTCTTGGCTAGTATTGTTGGGGAAACGGGAGAGCTGTTAACACTGCCTAGCATGCGCAAGTCTGGCAGTGCTGTACCATAAGTGTCAGTGCAGGCAGGTATTATTTAGGCTGCTGGTCACCTTGTTTGCATACACAGCTCAGTGACTGTGCATGCAAATGTACTGCTTCTAGCACAGTGAGATTTTTCCTCTGCCTTTAGCTATACAGACACACATCCATGAGTAGGGAAATTATTCAAAAACTTTCACGAAGAAAGGTGCACGCCTGTGATTTAGAAATGTACAGACAGGGGAGAAACTGCAATAGCTTTAATCCAAATAACAGCTGTAGTCACAAATGAAAACAGGATGTGAAGGAACATTTCTAGGAGAGGTGATCCAAAAAAAGGAGATAGTGTTACTACCAAGAAAGATTTTGGTCTGTCCCCTCCAGGAAATATTTTGCCAGTTCCATCCATGTACAGAAAGGTCTGGGCAGCCACCTGAAACAGTGAAGCAAGAAGCAGCAACATTTCAAAAAGGTTGGGACTGTCCTAGTGAGGAACTGCTCATTGGGTTGTGAGTTTGCATTGAATGAGTACCAGGGCACAGGACTGGATGAACTCAGAAGCTTTTTGTGTTTGTAGAGTACAAAAGTATTTTCTTCTTTTTTATATGCATACATACACACATCCACATTCTTCCCTTAGCATCAGAGCTCACGTTCAAGCAACAGCCAACCAAAAGCTGTTGTATGAGCTCTCCACCCCTCTTCTAAATGTGACTGGCTGCATCATGGAGGGGGGGGGGATGGCTATCACAGGAGTGCACACAAAGCCACGGACAGCCGCACAGCAGGGCTTTTGACTACCTGGGGCCCAGTTTCACTCCCAGGTGTTGCCACAAGTATTCTTCAAACTTCTTTTTAAGAGTAATCCAGCAAGGAGCTGAAAAACAGGTTGTGTGTGCAACATGATTTATGCAAGGGGGTGGTCAAGTCTGTCTTACTTTTCCTGGAGAGGGAAGGAGAAAAGCAGGTAAGTCAAGCTGAGTCAGTTGATATTCTGTTGATTTTTTATGCTCGTGCATTTGTGGTGCACAGCTACCGTCTGTGTCTCCCTAGAAGTCAAGCACATGCCCAAACAGCAATGATGATCTGTGAATTACCTGGTCCCACAATTTGCCTGTCTCACAGTTGGCCTTGCTGAAAGTTAGAAGGTAGGAGAGACCACCAAAGAGGAGAGGACCTTCCTCCCCTCCCTCAAACTTCAGTTACTAATTCATGTTTCCAACCTCTTGAGACTCAGCCACGTCCAGGGGCCTCAAACTACAGGGTGCCCAAGCGCTTGGTACCCCGGGCTGCTTACTGTCTGCAGAGCCAGGGGCACGTTGCTGTCAGACAGGGGTGCAGGGCAAAGACACACAGCCAGCCTCTGTGGGGAAGGGGAAGAAATAAATGTGAGATGATACACGGGAGGAACTTGAATGGGATCAAGGGTAATGTCAAAGGGGAAGCAGCGATGAGGATTGCTGGAGAATCCAAGAGGGTGTGGGTAGGCTTGTGG
Source organism: Burhinus bistriatus (assembly GCA_013397275.1). NCBI lineage: Eukaryota > Metazoa > Chordata > Aves > Charadriiformes > Burhinidae > Burhinus > Burhinus bistriatus. Next base: position 10,323 of record VYXH01002685.1, read on the forward strand.
GAAATGTGAGGATTTGTTAGGAGAGAAGACACTGGTTTGGTAGAAGCTGGTTGCTATCAAGTGAGATAGTGGTGAGACCTGGGGTGGGGAGAAGCAAGATGGAGGCTACTGGACCGTGGAGAAACAGCTGCTGAGGCACGAGGTTGAGGGAAGAGAGGCCCTAGCATGCAGTTGACCCAGCCTGTGGAAATGTCAGAACTGGTTCTCACTCAGGGTGATACCATGGGGACAGATAAATGAGGAGGCTCAGCAAAACTTTTGGCACCTTAAGCCATAAATGTTCTGGACCTTCTGCTGCAGGTCTTGGGTTTGGTGTTCTTCATCTGGCCTCACGAATCTGCTTTGCTCCCTGCAAAGCATCTGGCAGGGAAACCCCCCCCTCTCCCAAGGGCAGAGTGGGATATGGGAGGAGATTGGGACAAAGGTGGAGAAAGGTTGTACACACACTGTTTACATTTAGGCTTTGGACTGGGGTCAGAGCACTCAAACCCCCAGTGCCTGGAGCAAAACAAGGAGGCAACCTGTAATACTCATTAACAGGCTACTCAGAGCTTAGAGGAGTTTTTTCTCTTATTGCTGTAATAGTTGTCTAAATAAATGGAAAGGGGGGTTAGCTGGGGGGGAAGTGAGGCATGCTCTGCGAGAGAAGGGGCAGCACTGCAGCTGGCACCTTGCTGGAGCTCAGTTAGCATTAGGAGCCTGGCCTATCTACTGAGCAGGGTAAGGGAGGGTGGAGGTGGGGCCAGAAACGGGCTCCTTGTGCTGCCAAGAAAGAGATGCTAACAAGGAACAAGGCCAAATGCGGCACTGCCCATTGTGCTCTAGCCAAACACTGTCTCATAAGCAACAGGATCAGCAGCTGCAATGGCTAGAGGCCATGTGTCAGCAAGGAGGGTCTTAAAACTGTGGCGGTGTAGAGAAGACCCCAGGAGGGAGAGGTGGAATCTATAAGAGTGTAACTGAGAAAGGGATCAGGATGCAGGAGCAATTTTGAGCCTTTGGAGGTACAACCCATGTTCCAATACTGAAGAACTGAAATATGTGGTCAGCGAAGGGAAACTTTGTTCTCCTGTGGCTGCACTAGGAGTGATGACCTCTTTAAAGCCACCAGTTTCAAGGAAATTGTTCTTAGAGTGAGTTTGGCCTCCTACTCTCCCTTAAGGCTCCCTAACTTCTCCTAGTAATGAGAAAGCATTTAGACCAAGAAGAGGAAAAGTTGCCCAGGGAAGTTTGCTGCTGGTTTAGTCAGGCGAAGCCACAAAATCACCCACTTACCTGGAGACCGCACTCTCTTACTGCAGTGTGGGCAGAACTATGGGACCTGCTGACAGGATGGGATGAAGGACCTTACTGCCAAGTTCTTGGATGTGAAAAATCAATCAGGCTCTGACTGCATTTGCTGGGAAAAAGAGAGGTATTTGGTCTATGTGGGTAAGATACCTTCCTACACTTAAAACGATTTCACTTCACAGATCTGTGGCGTGTTCTCACTGGGTTTACAGCGAGTTTCAGATGTGAGTTTTATCACTGTAAGACTAGACAGGTGCATGACAAAACTGGAAATGCTTATCAGACCCTCTGGTAAAGCACAGTGAGACAACGCTGTTGTTGCCATAACAAGTTGCAATACAGCAGGGCTGTTGCTACGGTCTCCCTGTTTTCAAGCAACTTGCCTTGCCGTGATGTCGTGGTTTAGGCTGGGCTGGCCACCAAATGAACGACCACCAAACTGCACTCTCAAACCAGGAGATGAGCTGCATAAAGTCACTGGCTGCAGCTGATGAGATTCAGTGGTGACAGGGAATGTAAGCAGGGATGAATCCTGATGCATCCCACAATCAATGCACAATTATTCTTTCCTCCCTTGCCGCTTCCTTGAGCTCTGTGTGAATAGCTACATTGTTTTACCAATCTGAAGAATGGGGCATGGGACCATACACACAGCTGAGCCAAGAAGGGAATTAGGTCAAAACTTCTATGAAACAGTACCCAGAATATAAAAGGAAACTGCATTGCAGTATGAGGCTCCTTGGTGTGTGCCGAGGTGATTGTGTGTGTTTCTCAACTGACCTTAAAAATGGAGCACAGCAGCACTAGTAAAGTCAGAATTTCTAACTTCCTTCAGGGAAGGCACACCTGAGTGCCTGCACAAGTGCTAACTTGTTAGGCTGAAAGTCTTTAAAAACATAGTTTTAAAAACAGTCTAAAATTAGGCTTCCAACTCCATGTATAGTAGCCTGAATTTTCTGAATGGCTTGGGGAAAAAAAAGCAATCAATATACGTTAATCCTCTTAATGTCTGAAGTTCAGAGTAGCCAAGGCATTCTTTCCTGTGAGAAACCCCTACTGAAACAACTTGTGTTTGAAATTCTTCCCTCTCCTTTTGTTCCTTCCACCCTCTACACGTTTCATCACAGGCAAGCTACTTCTTATGCCCGTTTCTTTGTGTTGCCTCTATCCCACCCCCTGCCTAGCTGATGGTAGGAGGAAATATATCATACACATGATGAAGATTTTCTAAACCACATGTGCTTTACTTCAGGAAACAGGCAAAATGGTAAAAGTTTAATTTGCATATCACATATAGTTACACTTGCAGCAGGATTGAAGTGAAATATTAATAATGGCGAGCACTTCAGTTCACTGACAGAGGAATGCATACCACTGTGGTAGTCTGGGTTCCAGTACTAAGCAGATGCTTTAGCTAGCTTCCTAGCTTCCATCTCCTGCTTGGCCTTTTCTCTCATCTCTCTTTCTCTCTCAATGAGAAGCACTTGTTCTTGCTCCCACTCCTTTAGCTTCTGCTCATGTTTTGCAATGTCTTCCACTTCACATGCTGGCAGCTTTTCCTTGACAAGTTGGGTGGTCAGGGTTAACAAGCTTTCAGATTCAACCTTGCCAAGTGAATGCAGCTTAGAGTACAGCTCCTGTCACGAAAAGGGATTTGGCAGGGAGTGAGAAGGAGAGAGCCAGTCAGTCACAAAATAATCAGCCACAAAATACTCCCCTATAACAACCAATACATCACTGTTTGAATATAATTGTTAGCTGGGCTATATAGGCCAGGTAGCTATTTTACTCCAGCAAAGTGTTTCGACTGTGGTAGCTGGTACTATCTCTTGAAATGCTAACCTCTAGAATAATTTTTTTGACCAATGAAACTAAAACAATGAAGTTTAATTTTCATTAAAGATTGAAATTCTCTTTATTTTCCCAAGTTCAGTTATCTTGTATTAACAAAGATCAGCTGACCAGTCAACTACAATAAATACAATCTAAACATCTTGGGTTTGTGTCTTACCTCAAAACCAATTGAACAATTTATTCCACACTGCCTGCATTAGCATCTCTCTCAACAGATGCACATCACTTTAAATGCTCTCTTGCTAATGGCATACTAAGTAACTCTCATGATTTCCCAACAGTTACTGTGACCTGAGGCTTGACTGTGCTTACACAGATGGTACAATAGTGCTAAAGCAACGGTTATTTTTTTCAGGGATATTCTACACTGAAACTAAGAACACAGCTTCAGTAAGAAACTGTGCAGTATTTCTTTCTCGAGCTTTACTTATCTAGATTTCATGCAGCATAAAAATGTCATTTGACTTAAGATGATGAATCATCCAGTGATACATTCCTGGCTTTCTGGAATCTTTAGTCTGATGGCTCACTAACAATCTGACTAACTGCCTTAAAAGTGCAGATACACAACCAAGGAGGAGCTTCCTGGTGGAGAAAGATGAGATGGCACTGGCAGATTCTTTACGCCTTGCTTGCTCATTAGATAGCAATAGATTTTCCTCACTGTTCTTTAAAAAAAACACAAACATTGTACTGAGCCCAGCACTTACAGAAATGTTTCAAGTACGTACATGTCCTAAAGAAAGGTACATCCATGTTTCTTTCCTGGGCCCTTCGAATAAAGCCTATTGCTTTGCATTGCAGGATGATCGGAAGATGTGCGGATCATTCAACTCCAAACAAAATAGCAATTCTGAAGCCATGCAGATATCCAGACTTCCACTTCCAGTTATCACTGGAAGCTTATGTGCTGTGTGGCTGGCCCACAGTGTTCCTCTTACCCCAGTCCATGCTGGCAATAATCTGGACAGGCACTGCCCCTCAGCTCCTGTCTTGAGGCTCTGCCTTGTTCTTATGCAGGAAACTACAATGTCCTCTCTAAGGCCTCTCCACTTCTCTCTGCCTTAGCCAACACAACTGCAGGCTTTGTTGTGTTTTGAGAGACCCTTGAAGGTTTGAACTGGAGAGACAGCAGATTAAAGACTCTTTAAAATGCTAGGCATGTGGGTCTGAGGGGCTTGGGTATTTGGCTCTGTCTGGTTTTTGATTTTATGATAAAGAATGGAAACAAAACCAATGGTTCAAAGCTAATAGACTAAAACCAAACCCTAATATTTAGGTGTATTCATCTCTACTTTGTTTTGAGATGTCAGTAAGTATACAATGCATCAGTGAGAAACATGAAGAGACCATACAGCTTCGGTCTGGGGAAGGAACCTGACAACTATACTCATGTTTACAGATCAGGTATTCAGTTAACTGGGTTAGATCCTTCAGACTGTCTGTACTAACCACTACCAAGGATGTGCTGAAAAGGGGATTTATGCAATGAACCTAAGCAGTATGAAATGGAACTAGAGAAACGCAACGAACTGGAAACTAGCAGGACTTCTCTCCTAAACCATTACTGGTACCACTGAACTCCTGGAATCTTCCTTGCTCTGCTGTGACACATTAGTGAAAGTAATGTAGGAATGCAGTAGGCTCTATGTCATGCAGGTACCAAAAGGCCACACTGATTTTTATAAGTAGTCTCCAGGGCTCTGCATGCAGACAGTCAGAGAAGGAGCACTGCTTATAGAGAGGATATTCCCAGCATTTATGTGATGAAATGCTTGCCCACCAATCATTGACAGAGACGGAAGGAAGCAGTGAGCCTCAGTGTACAGGACCTGAAACCAGGTAATTACAACACAAATGACAGTGTCACACAGAGCATCTAAATTACAGCTCTAAAGGGTTTATCTGGAAAGAGCCAAATGCCCTCAAGTCCTGTTTGTTTTAGTGGAAGTGAAGGACATGCTGCCTCTCACAGCTCCTATCTGTTAGGTTGACATTGCTTTTTCAGGTACTTCCACAGATGGCTCTTCTGAAGGTTGATATGAGACATGGGAGTCCAAGTATGTGCATAAAAGCCACACAGAACAAGCTACAGTTCTAGACAGGAACTGTATGTCTGGAGAAAATCCACATGCTTTTCCCCACATACCCAGGTGTATGACTTGTGAAAGAGAACTTGGCAAGCAGGAGACAAGCAATTGGTTTTGAGCTCAAGGAGGATGACTGGGATGTGCTGGCTATTGCAGGGCTGCACAAAGTGCAACTGAAGTGTTTTCAGCAGTGGAAGTGCATAATCCTGTGTTGGGGTTACATCACATGAGGAGCAGACGATCTGTGCTAGGACAGCAGCTGTGAATGCCAACATCACCTGGTTGCTTCAGAGCTCCCACCCTCCCTCAGACTTCTATAGATTTCAAGTGAACTTCTGTGCCCTGTGAACCACGCCTGTAGGAGTCCAGAGCTGGACGCTGGGAAGACTAGCTGGTGCTAGCCTAATGGATTTGAGAGAAGAGTCTGAGAGCTCTTTCAGGCTTAGGTGGAAAGTCATTCTGACTTGAGAGCTCCTTTTCTCATCCAGACAACAAGAAATTGTGGTTTATTTACAGAAAAATTACTGTTGGATGCCTAGACTTAACATGAGGGCTATGTCTTTCTTATATTCAGACTTTTCTGGTGACAGCTTAGAGCTAAGCATTGGGACTGTAGCTTGTTGGCTCAAAGTCAGGGCACTCACTGCCACACCAGGGAATGCCCGAACTGGGGTTAATTATGGAACTTGTGGAAAGGTTGAGGTGAGAAGAAAACTATCCTCTTGGCACTAGTCTGTCCCCAGTTTGACATATAGGCCTTGTTCTGAGTGCTCTGCATTATTTTCTTCAAGGCTAGACAATGGATACGACAATGAGAGACTCATAAAAATGTCTCATTCCCTCCTTCAAAGGGCACTTGTGTTTACCTAATTCATTGGAATTCATCCAGCCATTAATTATCACATGCTGAGCACCCACTTATTCCCAAACACTTTAATTAAAAAGTCCTAAGTGCCTACAAAGCAAGTTTAATATCTAAAGATTAGTGGCAAATAATTTATGTAAATAAAAATTAAAGAAAGGAAAAGTGTATGTGATGTGAAATCATAGGATACTAGTCTTTTAACTTTTGACATTTCTTTAGAAGAACAACAATCTGTATCCAGCAACAATGGAAACTGATGGGCTATGGAGACAGTACTGCTCCTGGAACTATAACCCAGATTAGTTTCAACCTGGGGTATCTGATTTTTACCACAGCACAAATCAGAGGTGATAAAATAGAATAAGCTCATTATATAGGTATGAGATGATCAAATAAAATACGCTTACTATATAGCTGTGCCCTAACGAACAACTGTTTGTGTTTCATATTGTTATCATCAGCACGATGACCTAAAGATAAAAGGGAGGCGATGTAGCCTTACCTAATTCCCCAGACTGAAAGTATAGGATGCAACATTCCTACTTAATTATAACATACACAAATGGACAATAAATTCAGGATGGTCTCATGCCTACTACAATTTATTTTAATGAGCAAGAGCCCACACAAGGTCAGATAATGGAACTCTAATGACATACCATTTTCATGAACAGGATTGGATTTATCATTTTGATGTATGAAAAGTGAAGATAAAATCCCAGCAGACAGACAAAAGACAAGTGGCCTTGAGCATTTATGCCTTTGTAGGCTATTGCTTCCTGTTTGAAAAAGTGAAAATGTAACATGACATCCATTTCAAAAATGCCAGGTAGGACTCCTAATGCACTGAAGGGGTGTTAAGTCTAGTAGCCATAATAAGCCATTACAATATTTTCTAGTATGTATTACAGAGATCTACTACATCTTAGAATATTTAGATAAATGAAACTGTTACCTTGAATCGGCTGTAGTACTTGGGTGCTTTAGACTGCTCTGTTTCTTCTGATTCTGCACACTGTGACTTCTGCTCTAATTCCTTGACTTCTTCAGCTGATTCTGGACCAGGTTTTGCTTCAAGGACAGACTGCAAAATGGTCTCCAGAGCATCAATCTAAACAATCGCATTTGTCATTGTCAGCATAAACAGTTTGGAAATACAATCTGAGTAACATTGCTGTCACGTGTACAAACAACTTCATGAGTTACCATGTATTGTGAGGTGACTTCTGTGTATGATAAAAAGAAAACCAAATTCTAAACGGAAATGGGACTTATTCTTGGAAGAATTTTGTACTGTACTTGGGACCTTTGAGGTTGGACATTAAATCCCTGCAATAGAACAACCACACCACCCTCTGTCAAGAGTAAAACTCCCCATGACTCAGATGCTGACTGGTATTTGTGGATCTGTCAGGCATTAGGCTAATGTCTCCTCTTGGCCTGATATCCAGCCATAAATACTAATGCTAAATGGTAGTCACAGTGATAACAGCACTAGCATGATAAACAATCACAGATACACCTAAATAAGATATTACTATGGAATGTTTGAACAATGTAATCTTTAATAAATAATCTCAATATCTCTTTGGTGAAAAGAAGCAGGGAAATCACCTGTTCAACAACAAGAACATTCATTCCTATCATTAGTTTGATAATTTAACAGGAAAAATGGAAATGTAGGCATATAATATATTGGTATAGTTATATTTTTAATCTGTGACACCTCTGTTATCTTCATGCTTTTGTCTTTGGAGGTAGTAAGAGAAGCACCCTCTCCAAATCTAACTGCAGTTGGATCAAAAGAATGCATTAGCTTCACTAAGGGACGTGGTAAACTACTTCTATATGTATTATTGATACAAAAGCCGGAACTGCTATATGGATGCTGCTGCTGTATTGGGAATAACATGATCACCATAACTGGAATTATTGGATGCAGGTTGCCTGCATTTTAAAGTTCAGCTTTTACAAATGCAAAGAGCTGTTATCCTTCCATGAATCCTAATTCTGAATGTTTAGCAGCAGGATGAAATAACTCTGTGTAACCTTTGAATCTGTGATGCTTTCTCCAGGCAAAAGGGATCTTAATACTTACAGTTTAATTTTCCTAGCGTAAGTATATAATGCTAAAGGAATAACAATTAGGTTTATTTGAAACAACATTCTTGACACTAAAATGTAATCTTTAAACTAGCAGTACTGAAAAATGATGAAAAAATGATGAAAAAAACATGAAATAAGCAATGAAATAATAACTATGTGCTTGGAAATACAAACACTCATTTAGAGAATATCTCAGGCAATTAAAAAACCAAAAACTGCCTTGGTTGTTCACAGTTAAACAAAGTAGCACAATACTAAAACAGTAGTTCTATTATGTTGTTAAGATAGTAATGGCAAAGAGAAGAGAGACACCCCTTGTAGTCAGAAAGGAATGGAATCTTAAAGCCTGAAAGAAAAGTAAGCGACTGATAATGACTGGGCAAATTACTTGAAAAATGTTTACACCAAACTGCACAGTTAAAAAAGTTCATTTGAAAACCTCCCTTTTAGATAATGACATTTATTCAGCAGAAAGTAATACTACATTTTGGCAAAGAACCAAGTTCACAAAACCAGGGTCCTGTCTCTCTCAAGTAACTCTGACTGTGCAGGCACACAAGAACAATGATTTGTAACAGCCCGTACTTCTCAGTGCTATGATACAGATTTACGAGAACTGTATAATGGTCAACCCAGTCCTGCCCAAGAAGAGGCCCAGGATACTACAGGAAAAAAGGGTTTATGGCACTTGAGGTTGTTTCCATCGTATCTGCTGCTGAATTCAGTGGAAGCTGACTGACCCCAATATTGATCTGGTCAGTGTGCTTAGCCCTTCACCTTTAGGAATATTGCGTTTTAATTGGAAATAGTAATTTAAAATATCTTGCATGGATTTTAATAGTAAAATCTTAATAAGCATTTAGGTAGAAAAGACCATATGATGCAAATCAATATACTGTTAATTACTTTACACTAGATAAGGATACGGACCAACGTATTTTCCTTTCTGCATTGGGGTCACAAAAATGTGTTAGAGAAAAATTATTTTGGTAATAACAAACCATCCAGGCCTGCTCTTTGTTCTCAGCTTGGTGAAACTTACGTGACTTGCACTATTGTTTATATACTGCTACCTAAAATCCAAATGAGGCCAAGTATCTCTTCAGGGAAGTTTCTGTGTGGCTCTCATAGTCATTGCTTTTTGGGCTCTACTACGGGATTTGGACAGAGATACTTGCAGCATTAATGAGTAATCAGTAACAACCTTATTTTATATGTTCTTAGTTGTTCACCGAACAAAGTAAAAAGTGCCTCTGCAAAGAAAGCATTGCTAGGTATTACTAGCATTTACTACTTTTACAGTATCAGTACACAGAAGATGGGATCTTCTATGGACCTGCTGTACGACAGACAGATGCAGCCTTGTTTCAACACTAGGATGTTCATTTACAACCCGGAACAAGCTGAAGAGTTCCTTAATTTGTCTAGGGTTTGTACGCAGAAAAAGTCACAAGCGTATTACGTTTAGTTCTTCAGACTTGAAGTAAGGAAGAAAACCCCAAAATCACAGACCCGAAGAGGTAACTGAAAATGGCGGAAGTTGCAGATGTGACACTTCCTTCCTTACACTGTCCAGTATTACACAGAGCTGCTTCTGAGCCTGGAGGAATAGACAGGAGAAGCCGCTGAGCAGTGCCCTGGCCTTTGTCTGTCAAGGCAAGTGCAGAAACTGCAAGCCTAGTACTGATGCTAGCAAAAGGGAGACTGCCATCACCAGATATACCTTCAGGAAAGAGTACCAAAAAGGAGGTGAAACAGTGCTGTTTGTATGCTCCAGCCCATGTGGTGGTGGTGGTTTCCTCAGTTACTCCTCTTAAGCTGTCTGATTCCAGGATCAGCCTGATGCCCCACAGTACTCCTAAGCCCCAAATCCCTTAGTCAGTGCTGACCTCACAAATGGATGGAACTATCCATCTTCCCCAGCTGAGGGCACTACAACTTTTCTGGAAATCACTCTGTACTGGTTTTGGACCAGTATCACTCACGACAGTATCATCTCAGAGGGCACAAAATACATGAAATTAGCCATGAGAGGAAGAAGATGTGATATTTCACCCCCACTCCTAAGAAGTATGTCTCTGAGTGAGCTGAAAGCTTGGGAAACAAAGGTGTCTTCCCGTCCCCAGACATGTGCTTCCTGTGACACAGACTCAGGTGTCTCTATAGGGAGGGGAAGGTTTAGGAAACATACTTAAATGGTTTATGGCAATAACAGACACTCATTCCCAAGGACATGCCAGCAGACATCATCACTGGCTCATCAACTGAAACAGTGGTTCTGTTGTAACCATTATTTCTTCTCCTGTCTTTCAAAGACCTCTGAAGTATTGCTGGGACTGTCCTCATTAGCAAGGCACAGAATTCACAGGTTTTACTGGAGTTTGGCTTGTATGAAATTCCCTCTGTTCAGGTTACAGCCTTCATACTTACAGCCTCTTTGCAGATTTTGCTTTCCCCTGACAATGAAGCCACGTTCTCCATCACTTGCAAAGCTCTATTCAAATATCCAGGTGTCCACATCAGTGGCATTAGATTGTATACGGCTCTTAGCCCTTTATTCAACTCCACTTTCCCTGTGATAAAAAAAATACTTTAGTGTTAGTACTTCAACACTTGAGTCTTAATGGAATCCATGTGGGTTGGCTCTGTTTTTCAGAAGTGACAGCAAGTGTCTTTGCTTCTGTGGTAAAAACAACACACTCTTCTACAAAGCTGCTCTGACAGAACTGCTATTACATTATTTTATTAAAGTGCCTTGTTTTTGCCCAACTTCATGACCATTAATTGTTTGTTTCCGGTTCCTCCCCACTCCCTCGCCTGCTTTGCCTAGAAATTTTGTCCAGATGGAAAAGAGGAGAAGTGGTCACGTTTTCTGGTTGTCTGGCAGTTGTAACGGCAGCTCTGAGCGGGATATCTGAAGATCTCAGACAAATGTCTCCTTAGCCTTCAGGGACTGACTGTGCAGCACGTGTGCACTAAATCTCAGGCTCTGGACTCAAGTCTCTGGTCTTTAGTCTACTCACATGTGCCAATGGCCAGACTGTACAGTATTTACAGCACACGCTCTGGCTAACTATACAGCTTAGTACCCCTATTTCTGCTGGAGCTTCCTGAGAGGAAATATGGGAGACCTGGCAAAATGAAATTTTGGTTCTTGATTTAGGACATTCCGTGCAACAAGGTCTTCACTGACTTTAGTAGGACCTGTGATGCACAGCACCACTGAGAATGTGGCTTTTCCTCTGACGGCAATTACCAGAGAACACAAAACTCCTGCTCACGTTGGAGTTGGTGAGTACTAATTTACAATGATTGTCACCCTAAGGTTTTGATTTTGTCATTGTCAATGTAACAAATAATACCACTTCAGTGTAGCTTATGAAAGTTGTATCCAGGCTCTCAATCTAATTTGCACTCTGGCTATAATGACAGAAAACTATGAAACACACCTTACTCTTCTTTACACGGAAGAGAACAGTTTAGGAACAGCAAGGTGGTAAGCGCACAAAGCTTACTACTATGGCTAAGTTAAAATAGCTGAGGTGCTTGAGGCCACTCTGTGCCTGCAGACACCTTTCACTCTCTCAGAGGTTGGTTCCATTAGTGTTGGCAAGACTGTGGAATACGTGACATAATGGTAAATAGCTTTTGATCTACTAAATGTCAATGTCATGGGACAAGTACTACTGCTCACAGACAACAGCGAAGTGCATTTTTGAACTACAGCCACTACTCAACCAATCTATATGACATAAAAAGCACCTGAAACTGAATGCCAACTGGACAGCAGTCTCTATTTGTATCAGTATCTCCACTGGATAACAAACTAGAGATCTATGGAAAAGCTTGCTTTGAAATTATCTATCACATTTATCCCCTTTCTGACTGAAAATGAATTTTTTGTCTTACTGTAATGATGAAACTGAGTCAGTACCCTAACTCTGATACTACACATCGTATTTTGAGGCCACATTCTAAGAACAAGACCACATTTTATTACCATCAATAAATTCTAGAATAAAATACAATGCAGTAATGGAATGACTACATAATCATAAACTTCTTGAGGTTTAAGGATTATTTTAAGAAGGTTGCTAACTAGAAAAATAGTCTATTGTCTATAACCTTAAATTTGTGCCATGGAACTCTGTACTTTTGGGTTTTTTTTAAATTTGTTGGTCCACAAACAAACAAACCCTCTTGTTCTTTAAGAACATCTTCTTTCTTTCAGCTGCCAATCCAAACCTGCAGGGATCCCTAAAGGAGATTCTGAAGCTGCCTGATAAAGGGCATACCATTCAAATCAGTACTACCCTCCAGGCTTACAAAACAGATTCAGCCTTAAATTCAGTCTGAATTTGTTCCTTCCACTATTTGTGCCTTTTTTTTTTCCCTTAGCCTTCTCCTTGATTACATTTTAATAAAGCAAAGATGCCAATTTAATTCAGTCACTGAAGACAAGAGGGAAAAGATGACTGCAAGGGAGGTAAAACTTACCAAGGAAGGCATAGCCATACAGCTGGGAGCTAAAACCCACAGTGCTTGTTTGCTTTAGACCCGTAAGCACTAGCGATGCTCCAAGATTTCTCTCCTCTTCCCACTGCAAATAATGTAAACTAAGTAGGTGTTCCTTGACAAACACAAACATAAAATGGCAGCGGCAAAAGACAGAACACATGGCTTTCATCAGATGTCTTAGCAATGAAGTAAAGAATCACTAAACATGTCTAGTGTTCAGAGTTATAGTATGTATATCCTGAGAAATAGTACACATCATACTGAGGAACACCTCTCTTTCCAGAACACAGTAAAAGGTGAGTGGTTGAGATTTTGCATGGAAGTCAATCACTGCATTTCCCTCAGGACAGAGCATTACACTGATTTACACTGGCCAAGCTCTGTCCCTGTCTTTCATGTCCTACCACTTGCTTCAGGCTAACACTGCTGAAGAAAAAAATTACATGGCTTCTATATTAGAGGAGCCTTTTCTTTTAAGTATGTGGTAAGATACATGCTTCCCTATCCCTCACTAGAATAGCAAAATGCTGAGAGAAGAATGTGCCGCTAATGGGTGCTCTCAGTCCAGAATCTGCACTGTGAAAAGAACATACGCAACTCACCAAGACCAGTGTATGCCTGAGGATTAAAAGTACATCTGTCTCTCCAGCTAGAGAGGAGTACCAGCTGTTCGAGCAAGACCACCAGTGATGGCTAAAGAAGAGTGTCCAATCAGTAAGTACATTAAAACCACAAGAGTAGCGTGAATTTTGTTTTGCTATGGGATAGTGCAGTACATTTTCAAGACCAGAGAAACACAAACATCAAGGAAGGATAAATGTCTCTTTACTGCCAGTGAAAGGAACTGAACAACTCCCATTGCTAAGAAAATGAGGAAAAGGAAGCTATAAAAGGTATCAGATTGGCTGAAGTCTGACTCTCTAACACATGGTTTTTGTGGCAGGGTACTTGTCTAGTTTATTACCTTATGACCTGAAAAAAGTATCTCTCGTGAAAGGAAGAAGCCTTCTGAAAAAATTCCCTGAGGTACACCGAGTCTTAAAAAGCACAAAACTGTGGCCTTCTGGTTTAATGTGTTATTCAGAGATGTCTTTTCAAGGTATGGCATTTTTTTGTGTCTCCATTCGGGTGCTACAAGAATTTGCATGTTATCAACTGACACAAAACACCATCACCTGACAGTAAGGCACAGTATTTGCCTGACCCAGAAAAGGGATACAAGGATATAAGGCTGTTTCATGCTGAATTCAGCACTCCAGTTGAATGTTACAGGAAAATCAGATGCAATTGGAAAAACAGGGCTTTTAGTGCTTAGGTTCTTTCGGGAGCTAGCCTGTTTGGCTCCAAGAGCTGGAGGAACTGCAAGAACTTAACGTTAACATCTTTGCAGTGAAAGGTAGCAATCATGTTGATTGTTCGCAGCAGTCAAGGAGGAAACTCTCCGGGGAGAGCCAAGACCAGTCAGGCTTTCAGTGGTGTCTACAACAGAAGAAAAATGGAAGCCTCTCTATCACCACTGCTATACACACTAAGGACTAACATAGCCAGATTGCCCATGATTCAGCTTTCAAAGTTAAAATACATTTCATCAGGCTGCTGGACCCTAAGCTACAGCCAAGGGCCTGTCTGCCACAGGACACCGGCTGACCTGTCTCACGCCTTCGGAAAAGGGAATGGGATTTTCAGGAGTAGCTTAGCACATCTCGTAATTCTGTCTACACCCACTTCTTAAATTGGACACAGAAAATTGGTACTGAGCATTATGAGGTGTTGAATGGTACTCTCTATGGTGTATACATATAAAAATATGGCTTACTGCTGTCTTTGGATGGGGTTATTTCAAAATGCATATTAAACAGTCACAGCTATATACATATGCTTGCCTTAAATGTGTCATATGCCCACACCAACCTTGCTTGCACATTCAGCTTTCATGAAATGCTACACATATTGTCAAGTGCTTGTCTTTGCAGCAAGGACACACAAATATGGACAAAGACAATGGGAAAATGAGATTTTGGCCCCTCTGCTTTCATATTCAAGTGATCCAAGTGTCTTTGACTTCTGGGGAATGAAGGAGTATACAGAATAGAGCAAACAGACATCTGTTTTCTATAGTGAAAACTGAAATTACAACGCAGTTGAGTAAAACCTTAAGGCAACTGTAATATACATTTTGGAAGATGCTTCATGTAAGACAAATGGAGGTTTCAAGCATTTTCCTTAGGGATGACAACACACTATTGAAGGCTTGTGCCAAACTACATGAAAAGTAGCTCTCTAAAGTGATGGAGTCAGGCCTCTGCTCATACCTAACCGAGCCCCTTCTGCAAAGGCAGAATAATGCCACTTCCAAGAACCTGAACTGTCATGTTAGCCTTAAGCAAGTGAGATGTGAACAAGAAACTCCTAATCCTTGGAGACAGGAGAGATGTAATGAATTTAGTTTTAAAATAAATACATACTAGAAACAATACACACCAAGACAAACAGGATAGTAAAAATCCTAGTAAAAATGCTTTATAATTCTGCAAAATCACTGCTACTGAGCTCTAATGGTGAGCAATACTCAACAGGGTCCTATACAATAGGTGACACAGGCTTTTTGTGTTAACTGATAGAACCCTATTCGAACTGAACTGAAATGTCATTTCATAACCTTCCAATGGGCATACATTACATCTGAAAATCCCAACACACCTTCCCTTTCAGAGGAAGGAGGTGACAAGTTATTTGATGGTTTTCATATTTTGTTGGTTTTTTTTTTTCCTTTTTTCTGAAGTTGTAAAAATAATGAAAAAAAATCTGAAGTATTTTTTTTTTCCAGGTAAACTTAGGGAAAACAAAATATATTCAAGATTGAATGCCCAACTGACTGCACCATGACACTTAGAAACTGAGGCTTTCTGTATCATTTTGAGTGTGGTCAGCTTACCGTACGTTCAGACTTAGTTGCCAGATACTGGTATAAAACATACAGAGAAAGAAGCTGAGTTGAGAATTCATCAAAACTTTCTTGCAGCATGATCTCTGTTACTACTGACATAGCATCTACAGAGAAAAACAATAGATAATCAGCAAGTGCAAATTTACACAGCTCCCCTTTGCATCCACTCATGTTCACTGATACTTTATTGCTGTAGTATGTTTTGAAGTAGGGAGAAAATTAAAGATTTCTTATGACTAGTAGGATAGCATTAGTCCTACTCGCTTGGGTTATTCAAACACACTACGAGAAGGACAAATGGGTTGAATAGCATGAGACCACAGCAAAGGAGATTTCCAAACTCACCTTAGCTCTATGTTCTTCAATTGGCTCTTCCTTTCTCAGCCCTTCAATCATTAAAATTTTTTAAAAAATCCCTAAAAATGCTAAAAATTACTTCGTTGTTCTTGTGTTCAGATTACAAGCAAGAGAAGACAGGCTTAAATTCACTGCCCTTAAGGTGACAGGAGAGTACAATGGAGTAGAAATGTTGTCACCGCATTCGCTGTATTCACCAAACAGTGCTCTGGAGGAGCTCCACAGGGAGTTCCAGTGACACTCCCTGTCAGGAAGGACAGTTTGTTAAACAAAACGCCTTGAGCCTGTCACAGAAATGAAATATGGATGGAATAAGGTGGAATTCACAGACGGGGTTGGGGAGGGGCTCTCAAAATATACATACATATTAATTTGCCATTTAGCAAAACCAGCATGATAAAAGCTACAGACAAGTCCTGCTACTATTATCCCTTTCTGTTATTTGTTTTACAAAGGCTTATGCAAAGAAAAGCTCACTGCAAGTCCACAGTACCAGAAAACGTGCAGTGAAATGAAAATCTTAAAATATTTGTCAGCAAATATGAGAAGATTTTTTATCTCAACACGTAAAACAGTCAATAGTGAAAGACAGGCACCTCAACATCGCAGTTCAGCACAGCTGGCTCTCTCCAGTGACAGACAGAAAGACTAGACAAACAGTTTAGATATGTAGCTTTTTAAGTATCTAAACGTAGGTAAGATGAACTCTACCAACACGCATTTTGATTCTTGTAACACTAATTGTCACTAATAACTCCTATGATGTCGTTAGCATGTAAATCAGACTTGTAAAAACTGGACAAGTTGGTTTACATTTGGAAGGGGATTAATCACAGTAGAAACTGTGAATCACACGTGTTTCAAAATCATATCATTAATAAAAACCCAACCAAAATGAGATAAAAACATGCAGAAATGGAGTTTAAAGGAAGGAGAAGGCGTGCTTTTAAGGTGACTTCAGAGAAAAAATGGCTAAAAGTTTTTAATTCGAAGAAAGGCTCTGCAGATTTAACAGCATATAACCAAAGATGCAGAATTGGTACATATTTTCTTACCTTCATATTTATTCTGCTTGATAAAACAATCCAACAAAATATTGAATGTAAAATTATCTGGGAAAATTCCATACTGAACCTGAAGTGAAGAAAGAAAAAAAAAAGCAGTGTGAAAATCTGCTATTCAAATCTTCCCAGGCATAGCACTGCAGGCATCAGAAAGATCAGAACCATGGCATTGCACACTGCTGCAACACGATGGTCAAGCAACACAAGGAGATTAGCACAGCTCCTGTGATATAGGCCTTCTAACTTTTGATGTAATGGGTTTGTTTTGGCATTTTATCTGAGCCTTTGGGACTAGGAGGGGCCTATCAAGTTTTTATGCCTCTCCCGCATCTAGCATGTCCTGAACACCAACATTGTTTAAAAATAAAAAGCTTCCTGGGAAAGAAGAGGAAATAAAAGCTGTAAAGAGCTTTACCTAAAATCCAAGTGCAACATTCATTTTTGGTGTGACAAAGAATATCTGAACTGAAAACCACAGTCTACAGGACTGCAACAGAAATTCCAGGTAAGCCACATTTGTCTCAAAAAGCTGATCAAATATATTCATGGCTTTTCCTTGTAAAAACTTACCTTGTTTTTTAATGTGTATAAGGCTTTGTCTTGTGCACCGTATTTTAAGCACTGTCTGATCCAGCTGTGGATGGTCCAGTCTCTCAAGTACCAGCAATTTGGACTATGCCGAAACCTAAAGGATGATAAACGGTCCAGGCGACAATATGATTTTTTTATTATCACAGAAAAATATTGTGTAATCAACAAACTATAAGTTTCAGCACCGCTGCCTTTCATGATCTCAAGTATAAATCTGTCTGTATTTGACTTTGCAGTCAATCATTGGTCTCAGAAGAGCTCCAGCTAGCCCCTTCGAGAAGAGAAACAAAACTTTGATACACTTTAACACTGTATACGAAGGCGGAATCTGACCTTTTCACCAACGCATAATATTTTAAATTTCTCAATGTCCAGAAAGCCTACTGCTTTTCCCCTGAAAAGATGAATATCATAAAATAATAGCTTGGTATAATAATGAAGGCCAACTGAGCTTGCTATAAACACTGTAGTACTTTTTAACCTTGTCCTGATTGTGTAGCATTGTATTGTTGCTGGTCTTGTCAAAGAGCAACACTGTTCCATGACTGATGACATCAGCAAGTATCAGAATTACATCAAAATACAGCTGGGTCTGAACCTTTGGAGTTTGTGTAATCTGGTGTCTTCCACGCTCTCTAACTCATGCCTCACTTCAACCACTTAAGAATTGATTGTGCCTAGCATCCCTGGGCTGTTGCATGCTTCATTTGTGCTGGGAAATGCTTTATCAGTGAGGCATGCCTCATGCAAGGGGAAACTCTGCTGGAGAGCCCTCCCCTGTCCCCCTGCACCAGCTGCCTTGTTCCTCATGGATGTTTCTTCAACCTCCTCTGAGACACCTCATGCCACAGCTTCAGCAGTCTAGCCAGGCAACCTACTCCAGTGCTCAATTAGTTTCTATAATTGAATACTTTCAAGTTCAGCCTCTTTTATTTCATCCTTATTCAGACACTTTGGTCTGTATTTGGAGAAGCGGTGACAAACAGCATATGGAGCTTTACCTTTGGGCAAGGACTCAAAAACCAATTAAGAGTCCAGTGGTATGAGCTGCTGCCTTGGTCCCGGGCTGAATGTCACACATCAGTGTGAGGAAATCCATGCAACCTTCCTCAATTTAGATTGTATGCATGAAAAATGGGCTCAGTCCCCAACACAGAAGCGACTGCCACTTCCTGTTGAAAACGCCGATGACTGAGCTGGGCTCATGTGCAGATGCTTGCAGCCTCAAGCCAAGCTGCAGCACCATTTAGAGGCAGGGTTGGCTCTTCCATCTGAGTGAGCATGCTTTCCAGAACATTTATCAGATTAACGTGCCCACCAACTCTCCTTCCCCCTCAGTGAATCTCTGCGCATAGCATCCCACAGCTGAGGGCTACACAGATGACCAAGCCTGGAAAAGTCCTGCAGCCCAGAAAGCCTTCAGAATGCAGAAGACATCCATGCCAAAAGCAGAGCTAAACAACTACACAAAGTCTAAATATACGGTTTTGTAAGTGGCACATGAAATCTCCCCATTAAGTCAGAATTTAACACAAAAAGAAAAGCATGTTTTGAATATTAAATTACAAACATCCATTTTGTTTCTCTAATTGCTTTCCATTTTCTTCCCTCTGGAGTTCAAATGTTGGGAACAGCAAGAACATATATTTGCTTTCATTAAAGTCCTGTTTCAATAACACTTACAGGAAGCATCAGTTACAGGCATTTGGATTTAATCACATTTTGATGAAACAATTATCTAATTGCTACAGACTGTTTCACCAGCCATTTAAGACTGGTCAGAGTGCAACACCAGCACCCAGCAATAAAGCTGCCAGCATCCTTTAAAGTTGCTTCATGAAATGGTTAATATTGTTTCACAAGCGGAAAACCACAGACTTTTCTTATAAAACATGACACTGATGCTCTCAAAGACTTAGGCCTCTCTTTCGATACAATCTTTGGCATCCTTCCTACCAATCAGTTACACAGGAGGGAAGAAAACATTTTTTTTTTTAAAAAAAAAAGGTTTTAATGGGTTTGAATATTCATCTTTTTGCAGAGCAGTATTTATTTTCTTCAGCACACACACTACAGTGAGAGAGAGCACTCCAATACCTCCCGCACCTTGGGAATGCTACAGCCTACTGTAATAGTCAAGTGCTACTAGGTTTCAAATTCAAATTGCACTTGGACAGTAAAAGGCCTAACAGGGATGCGACACAGTCTACAAATAGGATGAAACTGATCCTCAATCAGTACAAGTTTCTGGAATTGATATGAACAAAATTCAGAGGCATGTTATAAAAACTCCTTAAAAAAACGTCTTCACATGAGCTTCGTAGGGCTGGGACTGATTTGAGTATGTGTGTATGGACAAACACAGGATCTATCAGATATAATTACTGTATGTTAGTATTGAGGATCTTTACGCTTGGACCAGGTCTCCACCGCGCTAGGTACTATGCAAACAAAAAGCAAATAGCTTCTCAGTCAAAGAATTTTCTAGTTAATTCTAATAATTAATTACAAAACAGTTGCCTGGGAATGGGACTAGTGCCAAAATTATTCTGTCTCCATGTCAACAAGAACGCAATACATAGGCTTGTACACAATCCCTCAACTACACAGTTCCATTAATTCATGAAGTGGAACGAGAATTGGAAGTGAAAGGGAAACAGGTACGCTGCAGTCTTTAATTGTTTCTGATCCACATAATGCTGGGATGAGCTCTCTCTTCTATTAGAAGAGACGAGAAGCCAACAGAGTATCTGTTTTTACAGCTAACCTAGACAAACTAACCAAATGTTGTGGCAGACATTTTTATTTAAAAGTGAATCAGGGAAAAGAGGAGTTTGCTGGTCATTTTGACAAGCATTAACATCTTCCTCTTTCTCTACAAAACACAAAACAGGATATAATTAAGCAAGGCAGTATGTTCAGGGACAGATGAAAAGACAGAAGGAAGCTAAAACTACAGAAAGCAGAGTATTCAGAGTGAATTAAATTAAGGAAGCCTCTAGCAATTGCTGTGTGTTTAATGGAAAGACCAGGGGGTTGTCTTGAAGATGTCTGCTGCTGAAACTAATTTTTCTGAGAAATAATAAAAACCTGAGAAGCACAAGATTCTTATAATGCATTCAGAAAAGACAAGGAGAAGCATCCATAACAGTATTAGGGGAGCTTGCTGTTGGTACGCTTTAATGTTAATGGCTAAAGAATCAATATGGTCATCCTTCCAGCCATTGAACTGAGAACATCTATCCCCATAGGGAACAAGAGGAGGAATATCTGTAAGACAAGGAGTTCCTGAAATATCAAGGTCATTGTGAATCTAATAGCACACAGTGCAATGGTACTAGAATTCCCCTTATTTTGGAAAATTGTTCAAGTGATGCAGTCCAGAAACTTAATTTTCTTTAAACCATTGCTTTGTACTTGCAAAATGATAACTTGGAAGAGATACAGTGAGTGTACAGCCTCAGTACAAGGCAACCAGTACATTTTTAGCCAAGCAAGCGCACACTTGCTCTTGTTCACAAACTGGCCAGCACATTGGGCTAAGAACACATTTTTAGTTTACTAATTTCCTGCACAAGGCCCCATTGCTCATTATTTACACCAGTGCTGAAGTACTCATGCTGTGTTAAAGAAAACGAACAATGGGAAAGTTGATCAGATGCTGAGAGTGCTTTATGGAGTGTTCTACTAATACAGCAAGCATGACTCACTTCTATTGGTGCCTTCCCATACTGCAGAAAAGCTGAGCTGCTTCCCTTCTTTATTTATTTATTTTAAATGGTCTTTCAAATTTGTTTGGTGCCATCAAGTGGTGATGCACTCTAGTGCTGCTTTCACATACCTTGTATTCTCAAGGCAAGTAATACAGCAATCCCGAGAGCAAAAAGAAGCACCAAGATACTGGGCTGTATTCTTTCCTGTAGGTTTGGTACAGGGGAGTTCACTGCTTTGGGGACAGTTACAAATGAGGAAGATGGTGAAGGAAAATTTGCTGGATTACAGAAGAGCAAGTTCTCCAGAAGTAATATACTACCAGGAAAGCTCTGCTGTACGAAGGGAAAGTCAGCTCAGCAGATCAGTTCTAATTCTTTGCTAAGCTGATCAGAAGCTCTCATTTTGCACCCTGTGGCTTTCTTAAGGGTTGATCCATTCCTACTAGTGCCAGAGGCTATGCCTGTGCAATACACTAATTTTTGGGTTTTCCCATCTGTGAAACAGGAAGAAGAGTCCCCTTCCTTTCTCCAACTTTGCCTGACCTAACAAGAAAGAATTTTGTAATGATCTGCACATCCAGTAGACAGAATTGTATGATCTCTTAGGCCTCCAGATTTCAAGACTTTCTAAATTTCACCTGCATTTTGCTTTGCTAATTTTGCACTATCATATGTAAAACCAATTCCTTAAACAAAACCTCTTGTACTATAATGTTATTCCCTGCTCTTATGCTTCAGAGATTCTGGTACCATCTTCTGCCACATTGCAAGGAAGTGGAGAAATTAACAACAGAAGGACACTGAGCAATCTTGATTCTTTCATTATTTCTAATATAAATCATTTAGATGTGTTATTGCGCTTTCTTCAGTTAAAACCAAAAAGGTTTCATATGTTGCTAGTCCCCTTGTAGGATCTAGTCCAGGAAAGGAAGGAACTGACCTAGTAGTGGTGACTGTAACAAATTTCTTCCACCTGTACTTTAGATCTCTCTCACTCCTTTTAGAACTAGAGAGAAATATGGGTTTGCAGGTTCATTTGCTTTAATCAGAAGGATAGAGTGCCAGATTTCTTCTCATCCACTTAAAATTCTAAAAAGTCCTGAAACAAAATGTAAGGAGACTTAAAATAAATAAATATCATAAGAAATGTCTCTGCGAGCCAGGAAGAAGCTCTGTCAATGGAATGAATCCAAAGCCACTGCACATTTTACACAAGTCATACAGGGCTGTGAAGCTCCTTGGCAACGCCATGGTTTTTTGCTTCCCAGGCACATTTTTTTAAGCTGCAGTGCATAATGATCAAATGGATTCCAGGCAGGCTTAGCTTGGAAACTGGAAGGCTAAGGAAACGTCACCCAAAACTCTTCCTTTGTTTGTCATTTTAAGTCACAGGCCTTAGGAAAAATCATCTGCATTTTAAATAGACCCAGAGGCATTGCTCATGTGTCAGGGTCAAAGGCAACAGCCCTGAAAAAAAATCTTTGTTGACTGAAATTGCCTTTTAAACATGTACAAAACTTTATTTTTCCATCTCTTCTTTGCCTGAATCTTAGCCTACACCTTCCTTTGTATGCATCCTTTTAAAAATTTCATGTATAAACATATCAGTCCTATAGGAAATACCTCATGCATTAACTGCCTACACTCAAGCAAAAACAGGGAACACTTTACTTTGTGTTGAAATACAATCTCAACTAGCATATCTAGTCTAAGAGATCAATTATCAGAAGCTGTAATAGGACAGGACTGAAAAAATGCGACAAGTCAACTATAACAGAGGCTAGTCTAATGCTGAGGCAGAATTGTGCTCTTATACAAGAAGCACAGCAGTCTGCAGACTCCTTGAAGAAAACCCATACTGAGCCTTTATTCTGTTTTAATTTTTATTGACTTTCCTCAGTCTTTGACTTTAAACTAATTTAGCTCTTGATTGCTTTGGCCATAAAATTAATTCTTCTAAATTAGGCTCACTCCACTTCAACACTTCTTGCACAGTGTCTTTTGTTCAGGAGTTGCACAGAGTTCTAACACCACTGATGAATGTGGCCTCAAAACAGGTCTAAACGATCAGTTTTTAGATATGGAGAAACCACAGTACAGAAGCACAGTCGAACGTCAAGGCTGAACAGGAGACTTAAAGAACACCTTTAGCATGGCATCTTGCTTTCCAGGTATACCACATTCAGCTTTTATTTCTATCCACCCTGATGCTACATGTTTACCTGTTTCTTAACCCTTATGCTTGGTAAAAGGACCAGATCTGGGAGACGAGATATTTTATGTAAAAGTATGTACTATGCAGTCATTTAGGAAGTCTCAGGATATCACCCTGGTAACCACCCTCTCCCAACAACTGAAGGGACTGAATTCACCATTCAGCAGTCTCAGAGAAGCTATTTCATTGCTCAAAACCACACTCCTGCACAGAAAGCTCGGCTTTGCAAAGTCTCTAACGACAACTACCACACAGAGCAATCAACCATATAGCAGCTAGAAACTAGTTTATCCTTTACTGACCTAGCTACTTTTACAGCCAGTTATTAGAGTTAACAAATGACAAGCTGAACTTCTGATACAACAAGCATTTCTGCCCATTGTTATCAACCTCTTGAATCACTAAATGCTCTTCTTCCTTTTGACAGATTTAAGGCACCTTCGCGAGTAAAACACAAGTAACAGCCTTATTATGTTAAGAAGAAAAAATAGTATCACCAAATAGTTGCAAAATCCTGGATAATAATATTATAAATTTCAAAACAACGTATGAATGGAGAAACAGTTTACAGCAGCACAAAATAAATGCTTTGCTTATACATAAACAGACATAAGAGCCACCACAAAAGAAACAGTAACAGCAACAGATTCAGAGCCTATAGCAAAGTTTGAAGAAATTTATTCGGATTCCTTGCTCTGAAAAGTACCTGAATTATTCCTCTGCCCTTCAATCCACAGGCAGCAAACGTAACAGAACTACAGTGGAGCAGCTCTCCCAAATTTCTGCCAGCAGGTTACACCAAGCAGCCTTGAACCTCTCCAGAATCATTTGCAAATCACCGAGAGGAGCAATCCTTTAGCCAACTCAATCAGTTTAAGTATCCCACAGCTCGCCTGGACTGCCTCAAAACTTTACACTAATTAGTTCATAACCAGACTGAAAAAGCAAAGGCCAGGCTCAAACAACATACTGCTTCTCAATACACTCTTCCAGGCTGTTAAATGTGTTGCCTAAAAAGCTCCTCTAGGCATGTAGATTCAAAATAATCCAGAACTATGCATTCCCCAGCAGGACACCAATGGAAGTTCACGTCTCAAAAGAACGTGAGTCAGGATTTCTTCTGTATCAGCTTGGTTGAAGGGGCTCTGTATGCCTCCACCTGACATAATAGGCTATCAGCCACGGACCTTGTCTAGCTAGAAACTAAAGGTCTTAACATTTAAAAATCCATTATAAACATGCTTCCTTGTTCTAAGCAAATATTTAAACAAGACAGGTTAAAGGCAAGGTCACTAGCTAGCTCACTAAAGCTAAAACTGGCCCTTTGGGGATCCCCAGTGTGACTGGTAGAGAAAAGAACACTGTGATGGTACAAACATTGCTACTGAGAAAAGGCAATGGTGTCCGGTTTAGTTTCATGCAGAAGATAAACCCAGGTCATTTTATCGACATCCAGAAATTTTATTTCAAATGCGAACTATGAAAAAAGCAAGCCNTTTTATGGTCAAGACAGGATGATGAGGTGTACAGCATGGGAGATTTGCTTCACTTCTTATTGCTTAGCTATATCCCCAATGAAAGAAACCAAATAAACAGACATTTTAATATAGTATTTTTATTTTTCTCCTCTTCCTAGGATAATACAGTGTCTTGTTACTCAACACACCCCACCTCTCCCACTCCTTCTGGAAAAGACAGGCAGGAAAATCAGATTTTCTTCTCATGCACATGAAGAATCCATACTACTCTCACCATAAAGTTGAAATGCACTCAAAGAGCAACAGTTAACAAGAAAAAGGAAAATTCTTGTCGTAATAACAATAATGAAAAGTTCAAGTTTTCCCCAAACTACTGACTGTAAAGGACACAGCTCCTGGAATTTCTCTCTGTTAAAAACACTTCTGGGCTTATAGCTGAAATGATTAGTTTTGCATCTAAATGCCACTCATAATCCAGCGATTGAATAGAGAATATCATAGGCTGAGGAAAACACGGGCAATGATGGGGTGAGTTGTTGCTATAGTGATTCTGGTAAGATACTCTCTAGTGCCTTTCCTTGTCCCCAGTGCAACCATAATAAAGTCTAACTTTAAACCAACTCTTCCATTAATTATATCCTTTCCTAGTATCCTGGCATACAAAGACATATGGAGACAAATTAAGAACTGTAGAACACACTACATTTCTTGCTTTGCGGAGATTTCTGAATGTCAGCAATTTCTAAATATGTCAGGCTAAAACTTGCTGTATTAAAGCTCAGCTAAGGGTCAGTTCTGCTGGAATCTTTACTCATGTCTCCGAAAACTAACACAAAGGCTGTAAAACTGGCATATGTAAGTAAAGTACTGATTTGATTGTTGCCATTTTACTACCCCAGCTATGCCCTTCATTACTTCAATTAATTCTCCACCTGTCTGAAAGCTGGTACACAAGTTATCCACTAGATTAATTTTTCAAATTAAAAAGAAATGTTTGTGAAAACCTGTTTGTAATTCGTAATTGCTGAAATCACCTTTGTATCTGGTTCACTTTAGCAGAGGATCTCTCTCTCTCTGCAAAGACTGCCAGAATGTTAGTTTCTAGCAGAAAGTTAGTTCCCACTAACTGCATATTGCAAGTAAGTTTAAAACCTTCTGGGTACCAAATAGTACTTATGTCATGGGCTTTCTCCAACCAGCACTATCTGTAATATCATGTGATTTTAGGGAATAAATTGCTTCAAAACTAGTTAGATGTTTCATTTATAAAATTAACAAATGACTTCAGATGCTTTAGAAAATCTCCACCTCTTAGACATCAACTATTGCAAGGATGCCACAGCGAAGCCTGCATTCCAGCAACCATTAACCAAGCTGGACAGAGACACAGCACCAAAGGCTTTTCAAGCTGACAAGCCAGCCAGTCCAACTTTCATAATAGTTCATTTAGTGTCAGAGGGAACTGAATCAGTTAGGACCAATGTTTAGGAGTTTCTGCCTTCTAGCACTAAGCTTAAACTGCAACAGTATACCCCTTTCACATTACATCAAAAAGGAACGCTTTATGGGTATGCATAAAAACCGGTATCAACAAAAGTCAATAATGACTTCTTATTTAAGAGTAGGAAAAAAACCTAGCCTGTAACTTAGACATTGCTATTACAGTATTTGCAAATAGTAAGCTTTTAACCATGCCTAATACACAGTCTAAATTTAACCTGAGATAAAATGAACATAAAATTTTGTCAGAGACCTAATTCACTGAGATCTGGAGTCCACATCGTAACAAAGTTGCATTTCCATTTTTTCTACTAAAATTCTTTATGCTTTATAAAATGTCTCCCAGAAATACATCCCACACTAGCTTCAAACTAGTGTAACATTAAACCCACTGACACAACCCTTGACACTTTTCAGTTTGATCACAGTTGAACTTGCACAGATTACAAGTGATGTATCCCTCTGGCTTGAGCATCAAAGGCTGTAATACAGAAGCATATAAGCCAAACTGTTTATGGTACAGAGTTGTTCAGTTTCACACCACATGCAACCTAAGCAAAAAGAACATGCTGGAAAAAGAGTGCTGCAGGAACACAAATACTGAATGGATTTTAGCAGCTGATTTAGGCAAGGGAAGAGCCAAACCTTACATTTGCTGCCAAACACTTCAAAAACTGGATTCGCACAGTTCAGGTTTCACCTTTTCAGATTTGCTGCTGCAGTCCTGCGGTTCAAGTTAATCTAATTTTGATTTACTACCTGTGCCCTTTTCATTCTCCACTGCTAGTCTGATTTCCTTGTGCATTGCTGTCCTTCTGCATCCCATGAACAAAGGGGAGGCAGAGCTACATGATAAGCTGTCAACGTAAACAAATAAGGCTTTCCTATTAAGCATAACACCTGCAACAGAGGGGACAAAACACCTGATGCTCACCTTTAGTTTCAGCCACAGCTGCTGTCAAAAAGGCAACCATTTCCAAAAAGTAAACCATAGGTGCACAGCCAGATCTTGGCTACCAGGTGGTCCACCGTGAATCTGTCTACATTTCTTGTCATGTCTCAATGAGCAACAGCTTATCGATATTTTTTTGTCCTTCCAATGATGCATGTCCTGAGAAGAGTATTTTTAGCAGCGAAAAACAAAAATCCTGAAGTCCTTCATGACACATTTTTAACTACAGTTCCCTAACTACAGTAAGTTACCCAGTCACAGTACTTCAGAGCCTAACTTTTACTTAGTGTATCTAACTTCTTCCAAGAGTAGCGGCATAGACATTTCCTTTATTCCATTGTGTATGATGTCAACCACATGGACTAGTGTGCTGGTTTTAGCTGGGGTAGAGCTAATTTCCTTCATAGTAGCTGCCATATAGCTATAAGGCTATGTTTTGGATTTGTGATGAAAAGTGTGTCGATAATTCAGGGATGCTTTAGTTATTGCTGAGCAGTGCTTACACAGAATCAAAGCCTTTTCTGCTCCTCACCCCACCCCACCAGCGAGTAGGCTAGGGATGTACAAGAAGCTGGGAGGGGACATGCCGGGACATCTGACCTCAACTGACCACAGGGATATTCCATGCCGTATGATGTCATGCTCAGTATATAAAGCTGGGGGAAGAAGAAGGAAGGCGGAGGGAAGTTAGGATTTACGGTACTTGTCTTCCCAAGTGATCATTACATATGATGGAGCCCTGCTGTTCGAGATGGCTGCTGATGGGAAGTAGTGAATGAACTCCTTGTTTTGCTTTGCTTGTGTGTACAACTTTTGCTTTACCCATTAAACTGTCTTTATCCCTACCCACAAGTTTTCTCACTTTTACTCTTGTGATTCTCTTCCCCATCTCAATCAGGGGGAGTGAGCAAGCAACTGTGTGGTGCTTAGTTGCCTGCTGGGGTTAAACCATAACAACCAGTAAACAAATCAAGGATAAACATGGCAGAACCGACTCAAGCATTTTGTCAGGTAGTTTGAAATTCATGGCATCTTGCCAGCTTTGTGACTGTTTCACTCTTTTCAGAAAAATACTGTACCGTTAGATCTGTTATTTAAAGAGAGACAGCAGGTACCCCACTTTAAGTACTGTATGTACTGTAGGACAAATGTTCTCGTGTAGGTAGGTACAAACTGCACAACAAAATGAGGTTGTGTTATTCAAAAGAGGTAGAGGATTTAAAAATGCAAAGGGCTATTTTTTAGTTCTTCCCCTTTTGAAATAGGAATACAGCCAAGAGACTGTTAGTTATAAATATAACCCACTACTGTCTGCTTCTGCTGATGAGCCTCAGTGCACAATGCAAGGCCAGGACGCCCTGCCACTTTGCCTTGTTGCAGTGGCCTACTAAGATCTTGTATTCAGGCTCCAAACTGACATCAACAAGCATCCAGTTCTGCAAGGGACTCATAGTATAGGAGATTTATGCATGTCATGTTACCCACTGCACAGGAGAACAGAGAAGACAGAAGAGGGGGGAAAACACTACAACTATGTGCAATTATGTACCAGATGTGGTTTAGTCTGGCTTTTTGTATTTTATTCCTCCAAAGAATCATGACTTTCAAAACAACACAATAGTATCTTACATAAGATGAACTGCTGCTTTATGATTTAACCTGGACAAGGGAAACTCTGCAAAAAGGGTTGATCGCTGCAGGACAGTAACTTCAATGGAAGACAAAAAAAGAAACCAAACCCCTTTGCAGAGAACACGGAGTATACCACTCCCACTGCGAACGTTCCTCTATCACGCTCTCATAGTAGCTGCTATACCTTGTCCACCCCCAGTTACAAGCGCTGGCAGCCAGTCTGGTTTGTCAGAGCTTTGGCACAGTGTAAGCAAGGGAGAGGGGTGGGTTGTCTATTTTACTCCCAGCTGCCTGCTGCCAGAGGCCATCTATTTTGCTTGTGGCTGGGTTTAGCCCTGCTCTGCTCATTCCCCAATGGAACTAAGTAGGAAGTGGCTGATTAGACTGAAGAAAGGACTATTTTTCCCCTTTGTTAAATTAATACAGTAGTGAAAGAGGAGAGATCAGAATTAAATAAATGACAATTTAAAGAGGATTATCATAAAGTTGACTTTCGTGATTAAAGCCAGCTTTATACCCACACCAATTCTTGGAAAATGATATAAAGGTGCACATCTGCTTGCCAAGCCAGTTGCCAAAATCTGTGTGCTTTCAGCTTGACAAGCTCTACAGTGAAGGGAGGGGGGCGGAATAATCAAAATCCCAGTTCATTTTTCAGCAAGGATAAGAAGGAATGTTTATTCTGTCCACATTTACAGCTGAGAAAACAGTAGTTTCTACCAGCTGCTCTCTAGTATAGCCCTTTCCAATTTTAACAACAAACCCAAGAAAGCATTCTTTGTTGGCTGTTTAAATGCTCCCTGAACTAGATCCCAGGTCAAATCCTCACCTGGTCCAAAGAGACAACACATGGTTCGCCCAGCTACCAGGGAACTGCCTCAATCCACTAAGGAACATATACGTGGACCATTAATTAGACTAAAGCTGGGAGGTAAGGACAACTCCAGCACCTTTCAAGGATATGCAACCCAGTGTCCCACAAAATCTGTCAGGATGGTGAACATGGAAACCAACTGCTGAGAGCTGCTGCAGCGTTATTCCTGAACGGACAAACTCTACATTTAGCAGAGTCCCTCAGGCTTTCAAACTGATGTAGCAAAGGGGAGACAGGGAAGCAGCTGAAAAGCCTGGGGACATTCTCCTTCAGGGACAGGGGGCACATCAGGATTTCAGGAAATAGATAAGTCGATATTATCAGCTGATAGGAGGGGCTTGGGCTTCTAAGCTTCCCCTGCCCCAACCTGTCCTAACACCCCCCTCAAAAAAACAAATTAAAAAAAAAAAAAGGCATCATTCTGCCTAGGAACCAAAGATTTACCAAGTAAAGAACAGAAATAGAAAAAAAGGTAATAGAGACTGTGCCAGAAGGAACAGTTGCAGGTAGCTGAGCAGAGTGACGGGAGTACTTGGTACAGAGAAGCACTGAAAATGCAACTGGCCTCATTCCACCTGGAGCACACAGCTTTAAAAACAGCTCACTGTTAAAGCAGCATTAAAACAACAAAAAAAGCTACCACACAAACCAAGAAAGTAGGCACCCTGAATAACCGTTTTTTTCATTTTGCTACTGGGCATCTTACATTCAGAAATTTGTGCCTTAATTTCCCATTTCTGGAAAAAAGAGCATAATAACCTCCGAAATCACCCCAGGAAAATACTAAACTATGACCTTGGCTTATCAGTACCTCTATTCAATTACAGCAAAGCATTGTTTTGTGGGTCCGTTTGCAATACAAGCTTCTTCTCCTCTTAGAGAGTAGAACACTTTTTCACAGGCACAAATGTATATGCAGAAATAAGCAGCCATACTAGTTGAATAAATGTACCTGCTTATTTTCATTTTTGTTCTGCACTCTAATGTTTTCGGACGTTTCTGAAGAAGACGGAAGGATTTACAAAAAATGAATCATTGGAATCAAGCAACGTAAGCTGGCTTTTCAATTTTCATTATTACTGGGGCCAAAAAGAAATCTACAGCCTGATGGATATAATCAGGTAATTTTCTAAATGTCTTGAAAACTGATTGTTGACCAAACATTTTCAGTCCTACAAAAGTATAAACATCCATTTCTGTAAATAAAGAGCCAGCTATTTGAAAATTAACATTCCCAATCACTTATAAGCTAAAGAAAGGTGTATGCTAAAGTAGGTCTCTCTCCTCCTTGTCACATTAATTTTGATTTTGTTATAACCATTTTGTCTACAATGACGTAAAACAGAACAGAAGAAGATAAGATCTATACCTGTGTTGTATTATTTCATCCCTTATCATGGTCATCTTAACGTTCTTTCCATTTCCAAACGCTTTAATCTTTTGGAAGCTGCATCACATCTGCTACCTGTTACTATATACTATGCAGCAACACGCATCAAAACCACAGATATTCTCAGGGCGCAACACAGTAGATATTCTGAATCATATTACTAAGTTGAATGTCTTCACTGTTACCAACAAAGCACAGAACACTTTCTTGACTACTAGGAAGTCCAGTAAGATGGTGCAGGCATTTTTTACGTGCTTGATCAGACTATCATCTTACATGTCCTGTGGAACACAGCAAGCTTATATATGACAATGATTTGTTTAAGATCATGTGGCCTTTTCCTTGTAAACAGTTAAATGAAGGGAAGTTCTCACTGCAAATGCACATTGTATTTCCTATGCTGGCTGAGGTAACACAGGAAAAAATATTTTAGTGCCTTTGTCCTTCTCTTCATCAGTCTACACTACAAAACCAGCACACGACTTGCCATCATTGAACCAAGCTGACAATCTTCTTAACAAAGACGGTGCAGAACAGGAATTTCCATGCAGTGGAGTGTCAGAGAGATGCTTTGGTTCCATCTCTGCTTCCATGCATCCTGCAAGAGCTGGTGCTGTTTCCATGGTAGAAAACTAACAATGCCATGAAACTGCCTAAAAGTATTATTAGCACTCATATTAGTCCTCTGGAGAAACTTTTCTTTAAACATTGGAAAATAAAAAAAATCAATAGAAAGACAGATAGACCCAAATCCCTTTCCATGCTAACCTACAGCATAATATGGCCTGGAATGTTTCAAAACATTTCACATTCTTAGTGGATCTCCAGTCCCACTTTCTTATAACATTACTTTTAATTACAAGTAAGAGAAAACAATTAGAACAGAAAATCATGAGTAAACCCAGATAAGTGGATCAGCTTTATAACACGTACATTCAACCCGAGATGTATTTTCAACGTAAGAGCTGTGGCAGGCTATGCAACTCCTATACCCAACATCAGGACACTAGAAAGTCAACACTACTTTCTGTGTATCCTTCCTCTCCAACTCCTAACTTAAATCTTTCCAGAATAAAATTGACAAAGTCAAAACCATGTCCAAGCTCTAGACAGTCATCCTGTTCTTAAAAATCCATTTTCAATAAAATACCTGTCCTCATCTCATCAGAAGGTCACCCTCAGTTGCTTGCAGAGTCTAAACCTTGAATACCCTGATTCACCCCACAGAAACCACTCGCTCATAGCAACAAATCAACACCATAACTTATCTCATAAATTGCCTTTACTCTCTCTTTTAGTACTCATTACAGTAAAATAATCACAACCACTGACATTCCTAAGAAATTTTCTGCCTGATCTGTAAACATTTTGACTTTGTACTTATTCCTCTGTCTTGTGACATGTAAACTGTTCATTTTGAGTACATGCTGGTTGCAGTAGCACAAAAACCTGTATTTCCCAAAGTATAGGGTAAATGTTCTCCCATTTTCAGCCTTTTTTGTTATTTTATACATGATGTGTGAAGATGAAGTTAAAATAGTCTAACCTTTTCATTTGAATGGCTACCCTCAATTTTGCTCACACCACAATCAAGTCCTACTCAGTAATGCGACTCAGTAAGTTAAAGCTAACAGAAAATCAACAGAATTTCTATTCAAAATAAACTGCTCACAAAAAAAAAAAAAACCTCCTGAATTTAACAATTTGCATTACAAGAAACATGTATTTTGCAGCTAATTTTACCAGCAGGATACCAGAGACAAGCAAATTACTAGCTAAGCAACTGAAACCAGAATTTTTAATGGATGTTGCCCCTTCTATAGCTGCAATCATAATATATTCCTTATTCCTCTATGTTACATTTAGTTCAGCTCAATAATGAGTAACTTGTGACTGAAAACAGCAGAAATGTATGTTTACCTCTTCTCAATATAAGAGGAATAAAAACTGGCACCTAAAATCCTGACATCTTGAGAATCCATTAATTTCACTGAATAAAAACAAGATTTCCTGTAGTTGGTAAGTTCTAAGTGCAAAACATGTTCTGATAAATGCTTTCCATATTGTATCTGATATAACTAATGTTTACATACTCATTAAAATTTGTAATTTGCAGAAAAGTAATACTTTCATTCAAGTTTCTTTCTCAAAAGAGTTGTCCACATCAATGAAAAAATAGCACTCTGGTAAACACTTCTCTATTTTCTTAAAGATAATCAAATATATAAATTAAATGTGTAAATAAATACCTGTTAACCTTGTAAGTACCTACACAAGATTGTCTCCTTGCTCATTTAAAAAATGGTTCCAAATTTAGTACAATCAATTCAAAGAAAATCAAAATTATTTAAAGTGTTACCAGAAAACAACCATAAGGGCTTTCTTTAGAAAGATAAATAAAATTATAAACATGAAACATGATCTTTTATTTGAATTAAGGTTTCTTGCTTGCTGAACCAAGATCAAATTCAACAATTCAAGTAATTCTAATCAACCTATCTGTAATAAGACAGCTCTGATCTACTGCATGTCACAATTAATCCTGAACAATGTAGTTAATCACTATTTTTCTGCTGTATTTATTTTGATTCAAAAAGGAAGAAATACTTGCACCATTAAGGAATGATTTAGGTTGATGGATACAACAACCACAACATTAGCAGTTCCCAAATAAAGGATCATGGCAGTTCTGGGTATGGTTGTAAGGCTAAGAAAAATTCAGTTTTTTATCCTAGTAGTTGCCATCTTCAACATTGCTTAAAGGGAAAAGATTTCTGTACTGTTTAACAATACTTAGGAAAGCTGTAAGAGAGGGAACTCAACAGAAACAATAATTTTATATGCTTTTTTCTTCTGTTTACACGGGTTTGGAGCTGCTGCCTGGCTCTGTCTGCCATTACTGCTCAGGGGCTGTAACGGAACCTGAAGTTCCTTTCAGGGGAAGTCAGTTAGGGTTAATTCCCAAGTGTATCTTCACAATCAGTTATTAAAGCTAGCAAAGGAATAAATCTCTACCTGTGTTTGTGTTTTAAATTCTGAAGCTTATAAAAGGCTTTACTCCTCTTGGTCATTTGTATCCATATGAACAGCTCACTCTTCACATTTTTGGCTGCAATTTAACCTCTGCCTAGACTTTCAGTATTTCTAAATTACAACCCAAGATCTGCCTCCAGACAGGCCTTTTGCTAGTGCAGGAATTTACAAAACAACCTTTAGAATGCCACTGGATATAGCGAAATTGACCTTAAAGGTGAGTATGAGTCAAATTCTGAGACAAAATTGCCTTTTTTCCTTCAACATATAACAAGTACAACATTTGAGATTTGGTCCCAGATACTTACTGCTCACATTGTATGTCAGTCTATTTCCAATACTATCTACTAGATAGAATGCTTTGAGCTGTTGGCAAGAAAGATGCTGGTTTAAAGATAAGAAAACTCTGCTAATATTCTTTTCTTGCAAGAATAGTAATGAAAGCCTTTCTCCGACTACTAAATGCAAAATGTACGTACATGGGCTGTGGATTGAGTCAGTTCTTTCCACTTCTGTATCTTGACTGGTTTTATCTTTCTATCTCCTCCAGAAATATTGGGGTGGAGGGGGGGATTGCCCCCTAAGGTTGATATATACATTCTGTTTGTAGAAGAATCTTTCTTTTTCCGTTATTTCAAATGGAAAGGTTTTAAAAATCCAAATGCTTATCCTTTTAGTGTTGGCAACATGCAAAAAAGACAAGATTAGGTTGAAGGAAAGCATTCCAACTTGTTCTGCTTTTATATGCAGTTTCTAGAAAATTCTTGTCCAGTTTCTGCCAAGTTTAAAGGAAAGTGTATACAGAAGGACAGATGAACTATGAAAAGCAGATGACTGAAAAGGCCTGTGTTACAGGAAGAGATCTCTCTGAATGCTTTTCAGTGTTATATCTTTATTGATGGTTCTCCCCCATTTCATAGCACAGTTACACTGACTGAGCACACCTACTTCAATGAGAGGTGGTTACAGGATTAGGCTTGCTGAAATTTGGCTCTGGGTTCTTAAATGCAGTTGCTGGTTATTTTCTCCACAGATTCCTACAGCTCAGACTCTGACAAACCATGGCCAGACAATGACAGNTGAAGGATAAGAGGGAGAGTAAGCACATGTGCCCCTCTGTGCAGAAATGAGCAAATGCTGGAGCCAGAAGAGCAGCGGAGCCTCTAAAACCACAATGCTTACATCTGACAGCGCTGGCTTGGATAGTGACCAACAGCTCTTCCTATGAAGTAGCATCACACACTGGCCACCATAAAGCAACAGCATTAAACCCAGGTATTTCCATCATTCACGTGCAAATTACTGGAATATTCTAATGAGGTGAATCTCTGGTGCTTCCCTTCCTTGTATCTGCCAATGTGCCAAAGAGCAGCCCAGATCTTTTGCAAATGCAGTTATTTTGGATTGCTCAGCAGAGGCAGGTAACTGGTAAAACATACCATTCTGGCTATGAAGTGTATTTTTCTCTTAGATGCTTCCACCACTTCTCAGTATCATTTCAAAACACAACTGCTGCACAATTTGAATAATAGATATTTCTGACTCATTTATTTTTATCTCTCCTTTTTCTTTTACCCACATATTTCTCTGGGAATGAAAGCCAAGACCTGAAGTCTATGTCAGCAACAGCATTAGGACAATGAAAACATCTGAAAGGAAGAACTAAACATGTTGTAGGATTGTGTCTATGTCTCTTCACTTTTTTCTATTTGTGCTGGAACAGGTTAATAGTATTCATTACATCCTGTAGATTTATATAAAGAAACATAATATCATATTAGTGGGAATAAACGACATGCAAAGTATATTTCAGGATTAATTTTTTTTTTGTCTATTGTGATAATTACAAACAATACTTTAAAGTAGCTGAACATTTTCAGACATTGAATCACGTGATTGGCATGAAAGTATCAAAACCTGCAACTCCTTCACCCACATAACTGACATGCAGAAACAGACAGTGCAGGTGAAATTTATTTTGCATGTGATGGGCCTAACTACTGATATACTGGCATTTTAAGGAATAAGCGCTATTTCATATATATGGAGACGATTATAGTCCCAAAAAGATTTAATAGCTGAAATCAGCCCTCAAAATTCTAACTTACTACCATGAATGATGTAACACCACATCTAAGAAGAACTTCTAACAGTTTGCTATTGTCCCGTTTTGTGATTATAATCAAGTACGGACCCCAGGTAATAAATCCTGAAATCTGCAGAAATAAGACCATTTCCAAAAAAGCAATTCCCAATGAAGGGAACGCAATGAAAAAAATCTAAGGAGATTGTCCAAGAATTTGCAAAGCACATGCACACACAAACATTTACATTTTACAGACAGTGTGTGTACTTTTTCCTGCACAGTGGGCCATGGGTTTACTGCAATTAAAAATCCTCCTGAGGAATCTCAACATAAAACTTCCACAATTGCTTTCAAACACATTGAAAATCTTTGTTGGCATAAAACCTACATACAGAAACAGCAGAGTTACCTCACCACGAAACCTCTCTCCGTTATGCTAATGTTTCTATCACACAAAAAACACCCTGATGTGAGAAATAGTGACATCTCAGTGAGACAGGACAAAGTAAGGCGAACTGCAGGTCTTTGATCTGGCTGAAAGTGCTCTGCATTCTAATTAGAATTTCTGCTGGGATCCTAGGAGATGAAAGGATTTTTTAAAGTCTGACAGTTAACGGAGGGGGAGAGGTATTCAGTAGAGAACAAAAAGAGGAGCACTGAAAGCAGATGACGTCATGCCTCAAAATGGCCTTTACCATCTCATTGACACGTTCCACAATGTAACTTAGCAGTTTCCACACAGCTATTCTTGAGAGCTCAAGATCCTCTGTGGAGACAGTATGCCTGGAGATCCACTGCTTTGAAAGGATGGAAAGTTGAAACAGGTCTAAATATAATACATATATTGTATTTCGGGCCCCTAAACGCATTATGGTAGTGCTACAGAACACTACTTTTTGAAACTATGTTCTGCCTGACACACTACAAGCTTCAGTCTACAAAGCTTACAAGTTCTGGCACTCCCACCTTCAGAAAAAACCCACACAGCTAGCATGGAAATGCCACTTACTTCTGATTCTTCCCACAGGCACAGTTTGCCCTTTTGTACCAGGAACATCTTCAAACCTTGTAGGGGCCTTGGAACTCTCTACCCTTCGCCTCAGATTGCCAGAGGCACCCAATATTGGGGAGAGACATCAGAATCTCCCCCTTATACTCTACAAGCAGTTAAGAGGCAAAACACAGGACTCTGGGAGCATTCTGCTTATTTATGTCCAGGCAAATGCACATACAGCCAACTTACCAGGCCATGTACATGCCATTTGCTCACAATGGATTTGTAAAACTTAGAATATATAAAAAAGCTTTTTGCTGATATTGCCTCTTTTTTAGAAACTTACTCTCCTTACACATAGTACAAAAATTGTGCTTTGAACTGTTTCTCATTAAGTCAGAAAAAGAGATTTCTTGTTAAAGCTTCTCTGTTTCTTAACTGTCCCTCCCTACCCCCTCCTTTATGTCACATGGTGTCGCCACTTTTGCAGGACTTTTTCTGTGTAAAACATCCTCCCAGCTGCAAAGAGGTATCTTTATAAACACATCCTTCATTTGAACTCCGGCCTAAGTGCAAAATGTAAAGAACAATAAAACGGGTCTGGCTGACACCAACCACATCTGTTATTTCCTGAAGCTAGTACACTTATTTTCATTTTAAAGGGAAACTGATGTTATAATTGGGATTTTTACATTTTCCAATTAATTACAGACCTCTCCACATTGTTTCACTACCTGCATATAAATGCATTTTGAGAATAGTTTCATGGACCACGCTGGAATGAAGTCTTCTGGAAAACTGATGCTAACCACATCAAAAGACTAAGCATTTTGCAACACAGGAAAAAAAGCAGCATTGCAGTGACATACACAAGAAAAATTCCAACCAAAGCACGTCTGACAAGCCATGTGACACATCAGTACCTCTCTGTTCTCTCCACACAGACTACTAAAACCTGTATTGATTACAAATGATCGTATTTGATGTGTGCATAGCTATACTCTCACCAGTTGTGGAAGAATTATTTCGTAGACAAACAGTAAATAACTGTCATTGTTTTTGAACTGCAAATCTCTCCTTTAGAATGTGCTTTTAAGGATAAAACCCCTGTATTTTAAACTGATGTACTAACCAGGCACAGATGAAGAGTGGGGAGGATATGTATGTTAGAGATTCCCATTCTGTTCTCTTCCTCTTACTCTGGAATGTTTTCTATGCTTCTAATTTTTTGCCATTCTCTCTGAACCTCGTTTTCAAGAAAGAACCTGTAAGACTTATTACATACGAACATCTCACTCTGACTATCTGGATTTTATCTGTGCCATTTTGAGACTCAATAATTAAACTACCACACTTTCCTCTTGGTGTCAGGGCATTCAAAGGTTGCTTGGCATCCCCTACCCTACAGTGCCTGACTCCATCAGACAGAATTTAAGTCTGTGTAGCAAAATGTACATTACAACCTTCAAAAAAGTTAGCAAAAGGAACTAATAGCACATCTGTAAAACAAAAACAAGGGCTTGTCTTAAACCAGATTTATGTTCTCATTTTTATCTCACCTGTTGCGGGATGGAAAACTGGTATCTGACCACCGATTCTGACAGAACGAATGAAATCTTGATCAGAAAGAATGAAAGCTCCACTAACCTCCTCTCTGTCAGAGATTCTTCTTCCTTCTTTTATTTTTCCATTATAGGATATTACTAGTATTAGCAAACTGCATTTCTCATGTTTCCATCTTGAAGCTCTGAGGTTCAGGTACAACAGAATCACAGAGATCTGAAGTCTAACGTAGTCATGCACTTACAACTATGCGTATACTTAAAACGGCCATCCAGTAACTTTCTTCATTAAAGTAACAATCATTACTATTTACAAAGAGCAACCTGACATTATTTGTAAAGATGTTCTTTCATGCACTTCGACAGGATGAGTTACTTTCTCCATGAGGAAACCTAGCTCTCAAAATGTGTGTGCAATTGTCCATAAAAGAACGACTTTATTTTAGTGATCAGCAGAATTATGGCCCTCTTAAAGCCAATATTGAGATGTATTGACCTGAAGCAAGCATTCAACCTGACACTAGCAAAAAAGATACCAAATACACTTCACTCAACACAAAAACAGTTGCAGAAAACCCTAACAACCCATGCATAAGGTGAACTACACGTTATCTGGGGAACAAAAAGTAGTAAGGAGATAAAAACCCAAACTATACTTCACTTAGCTTTGCTGACTTGATCATTACCACAGCATGCTCATTCTCATTTCCGTTCATTCTAAGGAAACAAGCTTCCTTGAGTCCTACACTTAGACATGCAAATACGCATATAGCCAATTTAGTTAAATTATGACTTAGAGAACAAAAAAGTATCAGAAGGAAGAACTGTAAACAAATATAAATCCTTATAATTTCAGTATCTCTATTGTAAATCATAGCTGGAGGTTGTATTAGCTGTTCAGTGGCTCAGACTAACATGCTTGACAGGAGTCAATGCCAGAGGTCCAAAAGGAGGGTAGCCATAACAAAGGACAAGTTACCAAGAAGGCCCTTAGCTGTGCATTGCAAGACAAGAGATGCACATATTTTGCAAGAGAAATCAAAGCCAGTAAGCCGGAAAGGGTCAGAGTCTTAAAAGGGCAAGAATTCATGGTATTTACTTGTATGTCTCAAAGTTCATGTTGGGGGAAAAAGAGATGCTTACTTGTAAAGGTAATATTCAGCTTGATCCACTTCCTCTCGTGAAGAAATGTTGTCAATAAACTGATTAAAAAATAAGAAATAAAAGCGTCAGAGGGAGCACTCACAGAGTATGTTAGAAGAAAATGCCACTTCAAGAAACAAAATACATTTGTTTAGCATTTTTAGGTCTGGAGGTCTTCAAGTCTTTGCTTGCTCCTACTCAGGTTTCTTCTAGACTGCTAAAAGTCAAATCTTTTTAAACTGAGACAACTCCCCTCCTAACCTCTAAGAAATACTATGCACCTTGAAAACACAGAGACCACCTGAGAATTATGTCCATATAGCTCAGTACCCCGTATTTTTGCTGCTCCTTGTCTGAATTTTTTATGCTTTAATCACATAATTTGAGAATACATTTAGTTCCTTACACTTTTCCCCAATTTTGAGTAAGTCTCAACATGCCTTACTTCCCTTTCTAAAAAGTATTCTTTTCCCTAACCTTTGCCTGTTGTGCCTATTCATACTACAAATTCTGAAGGACAGGGGCAACAGCATTTTGTATTTCACCACACATATACATAACAGTAAGAAAAAAACCACCCCCATCCTGTAAAGTACAATTTTCCTCTCATTTAAAACCTTGTCTACTCCAGGCAATCTTTCAAAATTCCCAGTGCTATCAACTACAGAAATAAAAGGCAAGT
The DNA here is from genome assembly GCA_013397275.1 of Burhinus bistriatus. NCBI lineage: Eukaryota > Metazoa > Chordata > Aves > Charadriiformes > Burhinidae > Burhinus > Burhinus bistriatus. The sequence goes on from VYXH01002685.1 coordinate 51,259, forward strand.
TTTCAACCAAACTTTGTCTTATGGTAACTGTGAATCCTGTTTTCCTGTAGGTTTTACTAATATAAGCGTAAGACGCTGGAACACTCCAGAGACTTCCCAATAGAATACCTTTAGCTCAGAATATATAAACAACATGTTCTCAAGGTCAGTACTTCTCTTTATCCTAAGCATAAGCTAAAAATAATAGTTTCAGCTGACTGGTACTTGCTCTCCAGTTTTTAACTCTCTTTGCATGCTGTACACATATAGCTCTTATCTTTAGATCGTGGCAACAGCATGCCTGTGCGTTTTATTTACATTTTAGAAAATAAGAATCTGATGTGAGCTCTAGGTATTGGAAAGTGGGGATGTTTGACACCTGGAAATGCCACTTCTCCAGCGAAGAGGTCAGCCCAAAGCAGGACCATGAAGGAAAGGAATAAAGCTGATTAAGTAATAAAAGGGAAAAGAACACACATTTCCCCCATGGACGCTGTCTCAGAAGGAATGATCAAGAATGCCTGATCTGAATAAATGCTTGATCTTGTAACTGTACAAAACGTTCTGTAACTCCTCAGTTAGTGGTGCCAATCATCTTAATTAGCGGTGTTACTGAGGTACCAGGGTGGTGACTCAGCTTTTTTGCATAATTTTGAAGATTGAAATTAGTTGTGGCTTTCTTGTTTGTTTGTTTGTTCTAAAAAGTGACGTATTTATTGTTCTTCTTCAGTACAAACACTTACACAGGGAACTTAAAAGCACATCTCACATCTCTGCCTTCTCTCCCCCTCCACAGACTAACCCATCCAGAGGATCGAAATGGTTACTAATTCCAGTAAAAGTAATGGCTTCACTTATCCCACGTCAGCATTTGTCCTGCCTCAGTCTGCTGAGGCAAGGAAAGAAAACTGTAGAGGCAAAACATATTCACCTCTCACTCTGAAAGGAGTGTGGAGGTGGAAGAAGATGCACGCAGGCAGGCAGTGTGCTAATTCATTGCATTCCCTTAGCTGCCTGGGTTCTTGTAAAGTGCCTGAGGGGGCGTTAAAGCTCTAAGACAAAAAACCACACGAAGGCAGGGAACATATATTAGGGAAATATATAGCCCAGTAACAGCGACACCTGATTTTACTGAGAAAAAAAACTGTTTCTGTTTTGAAGACCCTACAGTTGAGGTACTAACTAGTGAGTACAAAGTAACAAAAACCAGCTTTACAGCAATTTAACAGTATAACAAGACATTTACGATCCCAGAACTCCCAGCAGAGGCGGTATCATTTACCCCCTCTCAGCTCACTTGATTTCATAAGCAGTTCACTCTTATTTCCATCACTTTATGATTGGGATTTCCTTACCCGGGCTATTGTCAACGAGCTGACAGGCAGCTTTCTCTCATAAGTTCTGTCCATTAAGTGGGCTAAGTCAGCTGGAAAAAAACAGAAAAAGAGTATGTTTAATCAACTGTCATTACAGGAAAATCTGCAGAACCATCATATAACCCAGAATAGAATCTCGGTCCATGAAATCAAATTCTGGCTCCTTCTTAACATCTCATTTTGAAGTTGTATGAAAGCAATACTTTCAATTATTGTTAAACACTTCAATGTCAAATAATACATGGAAAGGTTCTCAACACGATGATTTTGGCTTATTAGAAAGAAGGGTGAAAAAGAAAACTACCCTATAATGTGTTGGATGAAATTAACATAACTAATAAAATGCGTCGAAAAAAACTGTGCAGATGTCCTTAAAATTCCCACTTGCTTTCAAGCTTACCATATGCTGGATGGTGCTTTTGGTATGGGTTTGTCCTTTATTCTCTGGTAAAACAATGAGACACAGAAACAAGCAGTACCATATTCATAAATCCTACAGTCACAAACAGCAATCCAAAGAAATCCTGATAATCAAACTGGGCGCTGTGACAGTACCTTATTAACTTTACAGCAGCCTGCTCCAGCAGTTGTATAACTATTAATTTGACCATACAGGAACTCTAAGCTTCTGATTGTTGTAGCCAACCATTGCATTTAATGAATTTAATTGGAAGTTATATTAATTTAGTTTGTAGTTTTAGTTCTGTACTGTTCCTGGAAAATAATGATGACTCAGGAAGAGTAAGCGGTTTATTGTATGCTTAGTGTCAGGTGTTTGATTCTTAGCCGAGATATGAGCTGATGATATCCACTCTATAAAATTTACAGACTTCAGTCATACTCTTTCTTTCTATTCTCTTGCATCTTCCAGGACCAGGAATCCAACATAGAAACATAGAATCACCCAGGTTGGAAGAGACCTTTAAGATCTTCAAGTCCAACCATCAACCTACCACTGCCAAAACCACCACTAAACCATGTCCCTCAACACCATGTCTACCCATCTTTTTAAATACCTCCAGGGAGGGTGACTCAACCCATTCCCTGGGCAGCCTGTTCCAATGCTCAATAACCCTTCCGGGTGAAAAATTTTTTCCTGATATCCAATCTAAACCTACCCTGGCACAACTTGAGGTCATTTCCTCTCATCCTATCGCCTGTTACTTGGGAGAAGAGATCGACCCCCACCGCGCTACAACCTCCTTTCAGGTAGCAGGAGAGAGCAATAAGGTCTCCCCTCAGCCTCCTTTTCTCCAGGCTAAACACCCCCAGTTCCCTCAGCTGCTCCTCATTAGGCTTTGCTGCCCTTCTCTGGACATGCCCCAGCACCTCAATGTCTTTCTTGTAGTGAGNAGCCTTCTTGACCCAGCGAAGAGTACACCCATCCAAGCTTTGAGCAGCCAGTTTCTCCAGGAGAATGCTGTGGGAAACTGTGTCAAAGGCTTTACTAAGGTCCAGGTAAACAACATCCACAGCCTTTCCCTCATCCACCAAGCGGGTCACCTTGTCATAGAAGGAGATCAAGTTAGTCAAGAAGGACCTGCCTTTCATGAACCCATGTTGATGGGGCCTGGTCAACTGGTTGTCCTGCATGTGCCACGTAATGGCGCTCAGGATGATCTGCCCCATAACGTTCCTGGGCACTGAGGTCAGACTGATAGGCCTGTAGTTCCCCTGCATATAATTCTTTCTGCATCATCAGCACCTTGCTTCATTCATCCTTTGCACCCCACGACTACAAGTGTTGCTATACCAGCCTCTCCTTTGACACCTCTCTATTAGTCCCACTGGCCATCCTTCAAGAGCTGATGAGTTGGCTTGTTTTACATTTCATTTTCTACAAGCGTCCTCCATTGACCTCCACACCTGCCAATGAAATGTGAGGTGAGCACAACTTGCAGCACCACATCAGAACTAAGATGCCTACTCTGGCAAAGCTGTCAGGGGAAGGAAGCAGCATTGCACAAGTAGCATGCTGTGTCTCCAGGAGATGCAGTCCACGTATGTTCTGTCCACAAAACAAGTGATATCACTATTCATCATTTTAAAAACACAACTGTACCGCCAGTGAAGACTGAGCGGTATACAGTTCTAACAGTAAAAACGGCACCCAATGCTACTCTGATCTTATAGATATACTCTGTCAAATTACAACACGTGCAAAGATTTTTGCTGCAGTAAAATGACAGAGCCTTGATTTAGAATAAAATGGTTGACTCTTAGTCTGGACAATGCTGCTGTCTGTCATACAGCAGTATCTCGTGTCTGCATAACACTTTCTTCCCTAAGGCACTTTAAGGTGTTCTTCAAAACACAGAAAGAGTATTTATCTCTGGCTGAGGGAAGGCAAGCATTTCATGACCACGAAAGCAAAGGGAAATGTGGGGCAAAGTTACTGAGGGAAGTATCATCTCCTACAAAATAAAACACAGGATGCTTAGCTGACTTGGGCCACCAAGGCCATGCTGTATCGGATAACCACCAAAACAGCAGATCAACTTTTTTAATGGTAAAGAAATTTCTGTGGGAATACCCTTACAAGAAGTGTCTGTATTTGACTCTATATTACCTGTCTCTCCAGCACTCACAAAGGTCATGATAGAGCATGTAGGTAAAGACTTTGGGGGCATTCCCGGTAGTGCTAGAAGTTAGAGAATGGATGCTGTGGCCAAATCAACTTGTCACGAACTAAGAACTGGCTAGATCCTTGCCTAAACATACCAAGCCAACTGTCATCCAACATTCATCATCTGCATTTCGAGACAGCTGGGAAGAAGTATTCATTCCAAAATCTGCTGTTTGATGACACAGCAACATAGACCTCTGACAGACAACCGCACAGGTTGGGAGTTCATTTATCTATTCCAGAACTACTTTTGTTATGCATTCCCCTCCGAAAAATGGAAGGAGATACCTAAGACCATTTTGGGCCATACTCAACCACCGAGCTTGGAATTTTTTTTTGTCTAGGTGCTCACGAAGATGAAGAACTCATTTCAGGAAACACTTGAGTACTTAAGTGGAATATAAACCAAATAATACAATTCTATGAGTGTAAGATCCCAAGACTGTTAGCCATTTACACACAGGCCTTCGCTGGGAGAGTTCACACACAGAATTTTAATGACTGACCTTTTATGCTGCCTACAAAGCTGGAACTCTCCATCAGAACTTTAGCATGGAAAGCAACATGAAACACTTGCCTATCAGCTCCAGTATAAGAGTCACAATAAAATGAAAGCTGATTAAACCTTAAAGAATAGAAGACAAATCAAGTTAAAGGGAAATTTAGTTTTGTTTCCAGACAAATTGCCATTTCTGCTGTAGTTTCTAGATATGAACAATTTGCAGTGAGTAATTCTTGCCTGGTTTGTTTTCTCTGAAGAGCACCTAAACCTAGACTTTTTTTTCCTCACATTCATGATTTGAAATAATTCAGCTACCTTTTGTAAACCAACTTTGCTCCGTAAGTTGCTATTCAATAACCAAGATCAAAGCTTCTTCTTAGTTAAAAAATCTTGAGAGAAGTACTAGAATGCAAAAACATGAATGCCCAAGTCTCCTAGCACTGTTGGTAGCAAAATTTAACTGCTAACGTTGGTATATAAACCAAATAAACGTTTTAAAGCCAAAGCAAAATTCTATGTACATTCTAACAGATCTATGTTGTAAGTGCTTTTATCTGATAGTCATTACCAAAGAGGACACTAGTACATATGATCTCTCATACACATTACCTAAAAATATATTTCTACAAGATGAACTTTTACAAAACCGTAATTTCTCTAAAAACATGTTTCAGCATATTGCAGAATCTAACAAAACAAACCATAAGTCTGAATTGAGGTCATTTAATTTCTGGACATGACTTCACAGCTGTCTCTAGGATACTGGGATCTGAGTTTTCATGTTCACTTTTACTTTCATTTGTTCATTGAAACTCAATGTCTTGCTGCCCGCAACTGGGTGATTCACAACAATGCCTAGAAAAATATTGACCCTCACTTTCCAAGTCAGTGGTTATGACTTCTACTACCAGTTTGGTGGCCTAGGAAATCAACACAGTTTCAGTTTGATTCGCAGTGTGCACCTATCCACCACGTCAACAGGTGGTACGTTTGGCCACCATATAAGGTCACCATCCTCTTATTCTTAGAAGTGGTCCATCCAGGACAGGCTTGAAATCCAGTGACGAGGCAGCAACAGGAACGCAGATACAACTGTGATGCAAAGTCTACTTGTCCTGGGAATGATGAGCAGAGCTAATACCTTAACTCATAGGCTAACATCTCCCCTTCCTAAATAAAGAAAGCCTTGATTTATTTCAAAGACCCAATTAAAATATAAATGAAGGCTGAGGCAAGTACTTTGCCTTACAAATTTCTGTGTTTTACACTCTCAGTATTTCCACATTCCTAGCAGCTTCTGGAAAGAACTACAGCTTTGTGTGGAAGAAGGCTTTGAATGGAAGTTATTCAAGTCTGTGAAGGCAGCACTGCCATCTGGTGTTGTGGATGAGCCGTTTTGGGTACCACAAGTTTTTCTAACACAAAAAGACATTTCCAATCTCACTTGGATTCTGCCCTTCCCTGGGATTCTGGCCATTGCTATTCTTCTCACCAAGATCGTTACTGTCATTTAATTTTACCCTTGTTATTGATGGAGCAACTAAAATATTGGAGAATCTAAGTCCAGCCACGCCCCCTGTTTCCTTGATACCTCATTTTTAATAGGTGAAGCCCAAATTACTTCTAGACTGGTATCTTCCTACCAGTAAGCAGTTCGTAAATTCCAAATTAACATATCTTAAATTCCTACCTTTTGAACAAACGTGCTTCTGTACACAAAATACAGTCTTGTTCTTTCCCACACTTTTTTCAGTACTGAAGTTTGCTAAACTCATTCATGCTTGGAATGCTAAACTGAGACTACAGAGAAGAGAATAAAGCATAGTTTTGCAGAATCACAGTTCTGAAACAGTGTTTGAAATACACAAATAAACGGGCATCTCTTCAACACAAGGAATTCACTCTAGCTACAACCACCAGTTACTACACAGAAGATTATATATACATGTAACCACACAGCTAACAGCTACAGAGCAGATGTCTGCAGGGCTGTCTCCTCTTTGAAAATGCTAATACATCTGACACTGTGTTAACTTGTTTTCGCTTTTCTGTGAACACAAAATGAAAATGCAAAGCAGTGCTCTGAAAAGCATGGAACAGACAGCTGCTTGGGATCAAGATCATCGGCAGAGCAGCAGCAAGAACTGTGCTTGCCAAACAGTCACAAAAGGTCTTGCCAGGCCTGGGGAAAGCCAAACATGGACTGTGCGAGCACTTGCACAAGTGTTTTCTTCTACAGCGGATTTCTATTGCCTGTCATTTGTCAAAATAAGAACTCTTTTTCATCTGGAGGTGACTGGTTCAAATGCATCCCAGGGCACTAGTTTGTGGCTCCAGCCCAAAAAACACTGCATGAGCAGTCCTATTGACTGGAGAGGGTTACAAGGTATTAACAGTCTCTGCAGGATCCAAGCTACAGTCATGAGCACCCACCGGCTGTTTCTGGCCCATGTACAGTAAAACATGTTGACAATACCAACCCAGCTGTTTATAGGAAAATAACAGAAACAAATCAGTGCATAAAAAACATCACTCTGATAATTTTGTCTGTCTTCCTGCCTGACAAGAGCCCTTGAACTTCACTTGCTGATTCTTCTTTCAGCCTCATCATCTGTGTTACAATTAACAAACACAGTTCAGGGGCCCAGCAACGAAAAATGCAAGACAAAGATTATGCATTAAGGGGTGTCCAGAACACTCATGGTACAAAATAATGCATATGTATCTTTAGAATGCAAAAATGTTTTGCATTCTGCTTTCTATTTCACATAGTCACCACAAAGATGGTGGAATGTCATTTCAAAGGTAGATTACATTCTTTAGCCAAAGAATTTAGCTATGAAATTTGCATGACAGATCTCATTAACATATGCAGATACAGTTTAATGTAAAACTTCTCAAAATTAAAATGTTTGGTTTCATTTCATAAGCAACCCGCTTATTGGATGACAGAAAGGCTGTGGATATTGGCTACCTAGACTTCAGGAGCGCCTTTGACAGAGCTTCCCACAGCATTCTCCTGGAGAAACTGGCTGCTCATGGCATGGATGGGTGTACTCTGTACTGGCTAAAAACCACACAGGACAACCAGTTGACCAGGCCCCATCAACATGGGTTCATGAAGGCAGGTCCTTCTTGACTAACTTGATCTCCTTCTATGACAAGGTGACCCGCTTGGTGGATGAGGGAAAGGCTGTGGATGTTGTTTACCTGGACCTTAGTAAAGCCTTTGACACAGTTTCCCACAGCATTCTCCTGGAGAAACTGGCNTGGCTTGTATCAGAAGTAGTGGGGCCAAGCAGGACTAGGGAAGTGATTGTCCTCCTGTACACAGCACTGGTGAGGCCGCACCTCAAATACCGTATTCAGTTTTGGGCCCCTCACTACAAGAAAGACATTGAGGTGCTGGGGCATGTCCAGAGAAGGGCAGCAAAGCCTAATGAGGAGCAGCTGAGGGAACTGGGGGTGTTTAGCCTGGAGAAAAGGAGGCTGAGGGGAGACCTTATTGCTCTCTCCTGCTACCTGAAAGGAGGTTGTAGCGCGGTGGGGGTCGATCTCTTCTCCCAAGTAACAGGCGATAGGATGAGAGGAAATGACCTCAAGTTGTGCCAGGGTAGGTTTAGATTGGATATCAGGAAAAAATTTTTCACCCGGAAGGGTTATTGAGCATTGGAACAGGCTGCCCAGGGAATGGGTTGAGTCACCCTCCCTGGAGGGATTTAAAAAGATGGGTAGACATGGTGTTGAGGGACATGGTTTAGTGGTGGTTTTGGCAGTGGTAGGTTGATGGTTGGACTCGAAGATCTTAAAGGCCTTTCCCAACCTAAAGAATTCTATGATTCTATCATTCCCCAAAAGACAAATCCAAAATTTCAACGAGAAATATAACTTTCCCTCCTGCAAAACTCTGAGGAATACGGTCTTTAAAAACATGTTTTTAAACAGGAATGCCCTGTAATACTTACAGATCTTCTCTCACATTGCATTACAATTAAAAAAATGTCAATGAAGAGGACACCTGGAGACCGTCTTAACTGTCCGACAAAAAACTATGACATTCATAAAAGCTTTGGATTTTGTGAAAGAAAAAAATCAGCTTGTAGAAACCAAACATTAATTAAACGGGGAAATTCTAACTTGTTTGTGCATTATAGGTTTGAATACATATGACAGACTTTTAACATGTTGAGCAGATTTTGACATAGAACCTCGGAAGTATTTTGCTCCACGTATTTTTTTATTTTGAAGTATTTATAGATGATGAGCTACCCTAAAATGAGTTCAGATTGCAATTAATTAGTGAAAGTGGAGAAAAAGAAAGAAAATTTTCTCACCCAGGCTATGCTCCTCTTTTTGCCTCTTTTCCCATTTTGAGCTGTCCACATAGGCCGCAGAAAGAAGATGTCTTCTACCTAATGAACAAAGAAATCACTACGTAAGCCAGGCTGCATAGGCATCTGTAAACCAACTAATACTTCATTAGGTATCACCTTTTCTGTCACATTTACCAAGTTGGATGCATTAAACAGTCTTTATAACACAGCTGTCAGCAGCAGCTGCCATAATAGTTCTGATTCCTTGGATGTGGTTGAGCCATTACCTTGCCATTTTGAAAACAGAAAAGCTTTCCCCTAGAAGTTTTTTTTTTCAGCTTGAGACAAATCTTCCCAAACATGAACTCTGTATTTAAGAAAATGGTAAATTTGTAAAGGCAGAAAAAACACCAAAACAACAATAAAGGATAGCTTCTCTGTGCACACAGACCTTTTTCATCAAATGCTAGCAATTAGCTAAATGTAGGCATAAAAGCATAAGCAAAAAAGATGAATACACACAGAAATGCTGCTCTGTTGTTGCTGGATGCTTATTTTTTCCACCTCTAAAGATTCGTCTCACTTGAAATGAAAGGTAGATGATCATCTGGAAATACTCCGTTTTTGATAATCTCCTTTTTTTTTGCATCTCCTGTGAACTGCAGAGGCCACTCAAATGTTTCTGAAAGTTTTTTCCAAATATTCTTTGTATCACCTTTGATATCTGCTGAAGACAGTGTTCTAGCTTTTGCAATAAAATAGAAAATGCTTCAATTGGAAGAACAAACCATGTTTGTGCATCACTCACAGATGATGAGGCCTTGAAGATGCATATGAAACATCTGGGTAAAATTTTTTGAAGGAAGATATAGAAATACGTGCAGAATTTTGCAGAATTAATGTTAAGAAACATGAAATATTTTAAAAATAGACATTACTATGCTACACAGAATTGTTTCCAATTACCTTAAAGCCTTTAACTGAAAATCTATCTGCTACCACTAAAAGTTTGTTATTCTTGTGTGTGAAACAATTTTCTCCTTATCATCCTTCCGACATGCAATTATACACACACGTCCAGCTCTGAACATCTTTGCAAATTTTTGTCAAAAAGACCTGGTACACAGAATTCCACAGTCAGAATATTAGAACATGTACAATGCTTTACCAAACAGTTAAAAAATAAGAAAAAGAGGTATTTTTGTTTGGTTGGTGGGGTTTCTTTTAAAGCTTTTTTTCATTATGTTGATAAAAGAGCCATACAAAAAATCTTGTGTTTGGGGTTTTCTTTAGGATAACCTTCTGTATGCTCACTCACAGCTAAGCATGCCACTAGCAAGCATAAGGGTTAAAGAACTACTGTCGACGGCACAAGCAGCTGTCAGTGTCACAGTGCTTTGCTCAGGCAAGCTGGAGGTGTGGGTAAGCTGGAGGTCTGGGTCTCCTAATGCCGTTCACTGTCGAGCGGCTCCAGTGCCAGAGGAAAGGATGGCGTTTTTGAGACATGGGCATCGAGCTACCAGGAAGGCACAGTAAAGTTACCCATCATCACCACTCTATAAGTAAACATTACAGAGTTCAAGTCAGGATTTTGGGAAAGGTGGCTCCCCAAAAACATCACTCTTGGTTGTGCCTCTGCCACCTGAGTTACCAGGTTTTGCCGAACACTCATTGCCGTGGAGCTAGCGGCCTCCATCCAACTCCGTGTGGCTTCTCGGGGCCCAAAAAGGCAGGTCGTAATATATCAAGCTATAAAATCAGCAAGGTGGCATATCTATAAAAAAAAAAAAATTAAGAACGCTCTCCCGCACGGCATGCTAGCGATACGCCGTTCTCAGAGCTGTCTCCAATTTTATACAGATATTATATATATGTATAAAGGCGAAGTTCCCACGCAGCACCCCGTCCCTGCTCACGGTCCCCACGGCGGCGGCCACCGCAGCCAGCGGCAATCCACGGCGACTCGAGGTCCCAGCCCGCCAGAGTCTGTCCCCCGCCGCCCGGCCCGGCCCGCGCCCCCCCCTCAGCGCTCCACCC
>VYXH01002685.1:62439-78251 GCA_013397275.1 Burhinus bistriatus
AGGTAGCGCGGGTTGCTCTGCGGCGGTGGGCGGTGGGATGCCCGACTGGGGCCCTGGGCTGCCCGCCGGCTGTGGGGCCGACCGGAGGGCTACAACTCCCGACAGGCCCGGCGGGCGCCACCAGCCTTGTGCCGGACGGGAGTTGTAGTTCCGGCGGAGATGCCGGGGCGGGGAATGGAGGGGGGATCGCCGAGGGGCTCCCGCTGGGCTTCAGGGCGCGGCCGTTTATGGTGCTGTGGGCAGGCCGAGCAGGTGCGGCCTGGCTGTCCCGCGGGGAAGGTTGGCAGCAGCGTTACTCAGTTTATGCCGTGCTTGCCACTGGGTGGATACGAGCCACGGAAAAAAAAAAAAAAAATAAACGCACCGCTTCATAAATGTTTATTTATTCTGGGAGGATTGCAACGTTATCCAGACCCTGGGCTGCACCTGCTGGTTGTCATCAGCACCACCACCGCGCCTGGGCTTCAGAGGCCTTTTGAAGGTGCTCCCTCACGCAGAGAACAAAATGGGGGCCTGTGGAAACGAGGTGTATGGCAGAGGGCTCCCCCGTGTAGGGCCCTTCTGGCTCCCGGCCTGCTGTGCCAATGTCGGTGGAGGTTTTGCTCAGTTTATGTCTCTGTTAGACCCCTCAGAGACATGAAGATCCCCCCTGCATGGTGGTCTGCCCACCGCTCTTCACTGACCACCTTTTTAGAGGGTTGCAGCACATCTGAGGTAAAGCAGGTTGGTTGGCTGGGTTCTCCAGGATGGCCTCCACTGCCTGTGCACACCAGCCATCGTATCCATCTCCCTTCTTTTCCTCGGAGGCCCTCTTATTTGGTTTTGCACTGGCTTGTTTCTATAACACTGTAAGGTATGAATTTAAGGAAGTGGTAGAATTCAGCAAACTGAACTCAAGAAGGGTAAAATTCTGCTGACACTGCCAGTGACTGCTGAGTGTCCATGCAGTGTGGTGCGCCTGTCCCCCCTGAGGTGCCGGCATGATTTCCGCATCAGCTCTGGAAAGGCCAGGGACAGCAATGGTCTTTCAGTGTGAGACCAGCTGAGAAGGTCTGTGGGAAGTAAATGGCACAAGGAGGTCTGTGGGAGGTAAATAGCACGATAATCCAGGCCAACTTCGTGTTGGACAAAGTGTGTTTGTTTACCCGTTGGAATTGTTTCCATTAAATTTAATGGCTAAAGGTGCCATTTAGTGGATTTTTTCTTCAGATTTTATGAAGTGTGTCATTAGCACGCTTCACTTGCATAGTAAACAAGTGTTTTTATTTGCATGGCCTGTTACATTTTGCTAGGGAAATGCAGAAGGAGAATAAATAACCTAACTCAGGTCAATGCTTGCTTTTGTCCCTTCATGATTGGAATCAGTCTTTAAGAATCCAAAAACTTAAAAGATTAGGTTGTGACAACGTAAACTATTACAGTGACTCTCTGTTACAAAATCATCGGTTATAAATAAAAATCTACTGGAGAGATAGTTTAGTGACAGCAAAACTTCACAAATAGCATTTGCATGATGCTTTTGTTAAAGGAGCTTACAACACAGTACAGCTGAGATCGGCACCCAAAGTTTATTTTGCGATTCTAGACTCAATGACTGTCTTATCTCGGATGCCTGTACTGCACCAGAACTTCACTAGGTCTCCTGGGTGTTCCTACAATTCAAATAATAAGCTTTGTGTTTTTTCCCTTTGTCTTCCTATTGCATTTGGAGCTTCCAGAACGATGCATTCTACAATAGGAGGGTCAGCACCTGTGAGGAAGGGAAGCTGTGCCACTAGTGAATTGTGGTGAACAAAGAGATAACAAGACAAATCATTATAAAAGCATGAAAGGGGAAAAAGACGTTATTCTTGTGTAGAATCCTCTTGTACCTTGGCTAGGTAGAGAGGAATTGTGTCTCTAGTTTTCCTTTTCACATCCAATAACTATATACTTCTTCATCTTTGTACACATTAGCTCTGGAAAGCTGTGACGTAGTGCTCGGGTTCTTTTGCCGGTGACATGAGCCACTGCAATTTTTGCAGTCTTTTTTTAGTATCATGCTGCCATCAATCTGGCATCACACAAAAATTAACGGCAGTAATTCATAAAAGCAAAGTTCAGTAGTATTAAAACAGTGTGACGTAAAACTCAACGTTTCTCTTTTTTCTTGCGTTAGGGAAGCGGTATCTGCTAACAGAAGATGATATAAAGTTACAAGAATTTCAGCAGATGAAAGTGGCAATTAGAAATGAAGTTCATGGCAATAAAGGTATTAGTGTTTATTTCACAATCATCGTTCTCCATTTTAGCATGAGTCCTAGGAAACAAGACAGTCAAAGTCTTTATAATGTGACACCAGTTGACCCCATTTAAAGCAACAACTTATGTCTTCCTCTTGCAAATTTTTTGTAGCTAAAATTATGGGAAGATCTGAGGCTTTGTAGAATGAAACCGGATTAGTTATGCTGTTGGAAAATGTGGAAAAGCTTTCAAGTATGCAGGGTGTTTACGTAAGACCGGAAATGTTTGTGTTCTTGCTTTTCCAACTTTGTCAGGTAGTCTAACAGAAAATGCTGTTTCAGTCTACAAATCTTGCTTTAAATATATCATCAGCAGAGAAAGTTAATACAAAGCCTAATAGGTATTTAACTATCCAGAGGCCTATGCCAGTAATTCTCTTTTAATCTGCTCTTTAAATTTAGTTAGCCTATTCTTTTAGATTTTTTTTTCCTTTTACCTAAAGTAAGTTCTCAGTTGTACACCCAATTCCAGATGACGTATGCATACTCAGAGTACAAAAAATAAATTCAGGTATTCCAAACTAATGAAGGAGCAAGATCAGTGGATTTTTTCTGATGGGGATTTTGTCATGCTGTTTAAAGTATATACAAATTCCTTTCGTTAAGGAACATAAATATAAATATAAATCTGCCCTTAATATTTAAGAAAGGTTAGGTAAAACTCCATTTCCTGTACCTGTTTAATCATGTGCAGGTGTTCTAGTGATACAAATTGACAATTGTTCCAAAGGATGTAGTTAATTTATTTTTTTTTTGATGTCACAAGGAAGAGACAAATAATCAAATTTATACAAACCAGTCTTCTGGGAGAGAGAGGGAGATAAAGGCAACGTGACAGTTTTTCTATATTAAGCAAAAGTAGAATTTAAATCAGACAGTGGCAAATCATAATGTTACTATATTTTGCTGTGATGAGGACATACCCACATTGGTGATTATTCATCCTGTACTTGAGATACATTGAATTTATTGCTATGAGTCAATCACTCTTGCTAAAACAGGTTTCTAGAAGCCAAATATTTGGCTTTACAGGTCACAGTTGATCTGTTTGTTTTGTAGAAATAGTAGCCTCTGAGAACTGGTGAAAACAATGTTCTGAGCACCTATTTGTATGTATGTGTGCATGGTTTCTGTACTCAGTGTTTAGTCCTATACTTGAAAGATGAAAAGAAGTAATCAGGGCTAGTAAAAAACTTGGTTTAGAAATGGAAAAAGCAGTAATAACTATTCTGTTACACAGAATATATAATAGCTATTATTTATTATAGTTATAGTGTAACTATTAACTATAATAATTTTACTATTAACTACAGCAGTTAAAACAATTACCTACAGTAGTTACAATAATTATTATGTGTTGTTTACAAATGCAGTTCAGATCCCAGGTGATTTTTAAATTTCTGCACACCTTTGAACACATCACAATTATTATGTATGCATACTTACATATATACATTCTTCTGATTTCACAGGATTCAGCTCTGCATCTCAGTTTTGACTAAGGACTTGTGTTTGCATGTAGCAACAGATAAGCATCCAGTAGCTGAATACATTGTGCTCTGGGATGATCACTGCACCTGTGGTGTAGGTTACTAGCTTGGAAACAGCAGTGACCCAGCAACTGCTACAAAAAAGTTCACTTCCCTGCCCAAGACATGGCGCAGCACCATTAGAGGAAAGGGGCTGCCAGGTGGTACAGATGATTTTAATCTTGTGTATGTCTGAATCACAGCCTTTAGATTACCAGCTGAAGGATTTGTCTTTGTGCTTGCTTTGTTATAGGAAAATGTGCTGGAAAGAGAAACCTCTTTTTTGGGGGAGAAGGGAAGCAACTCTGAGTTTATGGCTATATATAGAAATACATAGATTATGTATGAGGCTCTTTGTGTTTGCATCAATTCTGAGGGAATTTAAATCTTCTGTATGAACAGCATTGAGTAGAAGTTCTTATGCTCGTTTGAATGCTGAGTGGGATTGTTTTTGTTGTTTGCTTGCTTTTTAAAAAAAGAACATAAGGCAGAAAATGTCACTTACAAAACTTCCTTCTTCTTTAACATTTTTGTATTACCTGATACATTCCATGATATACACAATGAAATTAAGTTCACAGTAAGCATCTTCTTAGTTTTCCAAGTCTGACATGACTTCCTGGGGACACCTGCTTGTCTGTGAGAAACTTTATGCATTTTTCTTGGTGAAAAAACTAGCCTTCTGCATCATTGAATCTCCATGTTTCGGGTACCAAGTATGCAACACAGGTAATGAAGTTGTCTATACATTGCTGCTATAATGTGTTTTATTTTCAGATCCATATTTTAAAAATATTAAAGAAAAATTAAAGAAAAATGGAACAATTCTCAAAAATGAATTAAAAAATTTACTGCATTTATGTCAAACTTCATCGGATGTGGAACTAGCCAGAAAAGTTATTTACAGGTATTTTTAACAATCCAGGTAACACTCTTTTCTGTCTTTATTTTTTTGCTTTTATTAGAACATGTCAGGTTATGTCTGCAGTTGAGTGCTTGCCCTAATTCAGTGGCTATATGCATAGTTAGTCCCTTAAACTAAGGCTGTATTTTCATTTACTTTGGATCTTCCAACCCTTCAGAGACTCTTAGATCAAGGGAGAGTCAAGCTACGTGAACAAAGTGGTTTCCTACTGTATGCAGAATGAATGGTGGGCCAGAAAGAAACATCATCTCTCAGCTAAGAGGTAGTGATGCGTTCAGTGGCATTTTCCAGCCAAGACATGCCTGGTTATAAACTGGTCTGGCCCCAGTGGTGGCAGGTCCGGAGGTTTTGTGAATGAAAGCCTTCCCAGCAATTACAGTGTAGGTGCTATAAAGAAAAAAGTGAAACACTTTATTTTTTATATTTTTATTTATTTTAGTGTCAGAGAGAAAAAGTTGAGAGTGCAGGTACTGCTGCTAAACTAGACTGCTGCAACTTCCTGTGCTATTGCTCTGTGAATAGAACATAAAGTAGCTAGGAACTTTCATGGCAGAGACCCATTCTATTGCTAATCCAATGCAGATTACTTTACTGGAAATAGAAGAGATTGCATATTACTATTTAATGTATTAGTTTGATCAAAACAATTTTTTTTCCATAAAATTAATCTCCTGTTATCTAAATGTCATTGACTGGTGCAGATAGAGAAGTATGCCTCTGTCCTTGCAGATACAGATCTTGCTGTCTATTTAAAGCTGTTTTCCCTTGACAAATTCCATGCCCTGTGTGACTACCTTTTTTTTTTAACCTTTCCAATAGGTACCATGAACAGAATGGAATCACAGCCTTGCATAATTTTAAATTTGGGCCCCTCTTTATGAGGCTATGTTATGAGCTGAACCTTGAAAGACCTGCAGTAGAACTTATCAAAGATCAGGTAATTCCCCTCTATATTGTGAAAATACTGTTATTATTATTAGTCTAATATGAGTAATTGATAGGCTATGCACGAGCCTTGCATGGGCTTGAAGTATATGTGTTGCAGTAGCAAGGATGTCTATGATATTAATGTAAGGATGCAGATTACTTGGCTTTTATTTTTAAAATAGCAAAATTATAATTAAAAGAAAACTAAATGCTAGTTTGATAACTTTGGTTTTGTAGTTCAGTATAATGGCATCATTTGAATAAAAGATATTGATTAAAAAATAATTCCTCAAATGAACACAGCTGATGCATGTTTTCCTGCATCCTGTGTTGCATTAGATCATTCTTGGAAATAAGACTTCTGAGTTTTTATGTAGTAGTCCTCTGAAATCCCTTGGGTTATTTGCACCAACAAATTTATCATGTTACTCTGTACTTCAGACTCCCTCTGAACTGTGTAGAGGTGGTATGATATTCATCAGCTCAGGAACTTGGCCATTTTAGTGCTGAAGAAACTTAAGGACGTTTTTTTGAACATTTGTAAAATGCTGTGACAAGATATTGATCATGCCCAGTGTATAATGAATTAAAAAGATTCTGTGCAATAATGTTGTGTCTTCAAAAATCTCTGGCAGCCAGTGGAAAGTCATCTCTGTGATGTTAATTCATTAAGGCATGAGATATGCCCAGCCAGAAATGGGAGAAGTCTTGATTGGTCTACTATTCTTAAATTGGGCATGTGTAAGAGTATGTGTGTGGTTTGGGTCTTTTTGTTTTGATTGAGATCTATGTTATTAAGACAGGTCCTTCAGTACTTGCAGGAGTTAGTAACTGATGGACAGTAAGGTACAGTACCACGTCTTCAGACTCTACTGCAGAGATTTAGATTTAATACCTCTGGTATTTTATTTGGCTGTTACCAACACAGAGTGTGATTGAAGTGGAATGTAAAATATACTTGTTTTTTCTTCTGCCACTCTGCTTGTCATCACTCAAGCCCTTGTGCTGATCTGTTCACCATTTGATATTGTGATTAGCAAAAAATTCTTTCAGTTTCATGGTGGTGGTACTGTAGCTCAAAGATACTGTTAGCTGCAAGNGTGTGCACACTAAGAATGCTCACTGTCCTAACTTTCTTTACGCTTGCTCTGTTTGTGTATTTCTTCTCCAGAATTTGCATGGTTTTTTCTCGGAGAGTACATCATTCCATATTTTGATGACGATGTTGTTTAAAAAGGGCCGTTTTGAAAGTAAGTACTGTGTTTGCTAAGGCAAATGCATTTTGAGGAGAATGCTTCTCACTGTAAGTGTGTGTGTGTGTTTATATAAATATATATATTTTTAATGAATATTGCTGATTGGTTTATGGTTTTAGAAGGCCAAACACATAAATCAGTGTAGATGTGAATCAACTGCACTGTGGTGGGTAATAAAAATTTGAAGACTGTATTTCTTTCATACTTCCAATGGTATTCTTACCATTCTCAGTTGCACAGAATTGTGAGTATCCGGGAGGGGGGCTGGTTTCCTAAACTCTCTTCTCTGGAAGCTTAACTTCTCTTTGGTTTGTAGTTTCCCATAGCTTTTTATTTTCTCTGTTCAAAGTTTGGTTTACGTGGTTTTTGGAACAGTACGTTTTTCAACAATTTTTTGGCAGTTCTGCATTTGTGTCAGAGCAGGGAAGAGTACCCTTTTTCCTTTGATAACAAAACGAAACCATAGTCTTCTCTTGGTTTGTCTTACTAGTGTGCCCACACAGAGTGGCTACTGCAATATTTAAGTCAAATGCTTCAAATCAGTTTGGTCCTTTGTGAGGATAAGGGGGAGTCATCTGACCTGGCTGAAAAGACTTTCCATAGAAAATCTTAAATTGAGTATGGAGTAAGCTTTTCAAGCAAATCCCTTGATTTGAAATTTGTTGAACACACAGGGCTTGGTTTCTTGATGTTTGGCAAATCTAAGTCCAGCAATTGTCCTAGAGGTTGAGAGTGCGCCACTGTAAAAATAACTAGATCAGAGCCTGAATGTAATTTTGTGGTATAGTGAAGCACGTGCATTACTGAGGAGCTCTTAGATGGTTTGCCTGAAATGGTGGATCATGTGTTTAAAAGGCTTGCTTTCTGGGCAGTTAGGAAGAGTGAGAGTGGCTTTGTCAAGTATCTAGAATTTAGTTTTAGATTTGTATGAAAATAATAGAACAGTAAGGCCAGATGCTAATGTAGATTGAAAAACTCCTTGCTGTGAAGAAATATTCACATCCAACTGACCCTAAATCAATCTTTTTGAAATGTATTAATTTACATTCTTATTTGGAAATAGACTTATTAAGCTCATACCACATTAAATGTTTTTTTCCCAGTTACTAAAAGTACAGCCTTAAATTTGTGAAGTGAGTAACACTAATACATTTTTGATAGGTGCTTTGGAAGTTCTGGTAGAAATGAAAAACCAGGGTATACCTTTCAACAAAGAAACCTATCTACTTGCATTTGCAATATGCTACAAAATGGTAAGTATTTTACATGATGAAAAAATATTTGAAATGCCTTCTCTATGTGTTCCTTTTTTTGGATTTTAAAATTTCCATATGTTCCCAGTCGTGATTTCCTATCTAGTGCAAATATTTTAGACATATTTAAGTTCTAAATTGCTTCTTTGTGCATGATATGGTGTACATACATAGCTTCCCATACAAACTAACATCACAAAACAAATCTCTAAAACATTATGTGGACATCAGCACTATGGAACAAATTCAATATGGCCTTTGGTTAGCTGATGGTATTCTTTCTGTGGGATCTGTGCATCTCTTCAGAATATACTCTGTGCTTGAGCCTCAGTTTTACAGTGTGGCTTCCTTAAGAGACAAGGCATATATATGATATGTTCTGTTTGTCAGATATCTCCCATCCATTTCTCCCCTCCNGAGGCTGCTTTTAGGTCAGAGGAAGCAGGAATAAGCCATATGGCTTTGGTGTTTGGAGAGTGGAAGGCAGTAGACAGAGCTGAGAAAGGGCTGTGGATGTTTGGTGTTAAAAACAGCTAGAGATTGATGGTTACAGTCAGTTTAGGAATGTTACGAGTTCTACATAGAAGGGGCCTTTCTTAGAAAGTTATGAATGTGCATAGACTCTGACATTATGCTACAACCCAAGTTTATAAGCTGATGTTTGCTACTGGCATCCACTGAGGCAATATTTACCACTTCAAGGTTGCTCCTTGGTCTGTACTCTGCCTGTTTGGGTGAAGGCTTTTGCAGAAACCCTCATTATTTTTTTGAGGTATCCTTTACTCCCTCTGCTGTAGCTTCTTTGTAAAATTTTGACATGGTTCTTTCCATGGCCTGCTGTCAGAGGGCTTGGATCCATGGCATGTGCAACAGGAAGAGGTTCCTGAGACTTCTGTTTTCTACTACTGGCCCTACCTGTGTTTTCAGTAGAGAATCTGGCCCATCATTACTTGTNCTTGAACCGTTTCTGTAATTGCACTCAAATTTGACAAGGATTAGAGTTCTCAAAGGTAATCTGTTCCTATATGCCAGGTGAAAATGGGCAGCTGAGTGGAGAAAAGAAACCTAAATGAATGCCTTCAGTGAGAGACAGGCTGTCCCTTGAGCGTAACTGTATTTTTAGCTCAGAGAAGAAGAGCATGAACACAGTAAGAAACTAGGCTACACAGGTTCTACAAGTGTTTCCTTAGAACTGTTTCCCTTTTGTAGCAAAGTGAGATCCCCAAACTTTTTTGTTTTGATCTTCCTCTCCAGATTTGAATAAATTCTGCAATTTGAAATATTAAAATAGGCCCTTTCCAAACTCAGTAGGAAACTCTTCTACAATTTGCCCATCTTTTTAGGAAGAAAGACACTNAGGGCTTGGATCCATGGCATGTGCAACAGGAAGAGGTTCCTGAGACTTCTGTTTTCTACTACTGGCCCTACCTGTGTTTTCAGTAGAGAATCTGGCCCATCATTACTTGTTTAGCAAATTGATAAAAATAGAGGGAAAATGATTCTAGACTGTCATCTGCTTGTTTTAACAGCCACAATAAATTTGTGGGGTTTTTTCATTAAGATAAAATACTATCGATAAGGGAATAAACTGTAGTAACCCTTTATGCTCTAAGGAGGATTAGGTGGAGCTCTTTCAAAATCTTAATCTGTTGATTCATTTGTTAGTGGTAGGAGGAGAAACCATAAAGCTCAAAAGTGTTTTTGCTTGTGATGCAACATAAGAAACTTCAGAAAAAATCTTGAAGGGAAATATCTTCAAGATGCACTACTTGAATACTGGAAATAATGGTGCTGATATCATTAAGAGCAGTGCTGGATTTTTACCAGGTTAATTCTTGGTTTCTTTTGCATAATCATGCTGGAGACCAGTACAGAAAAATGTACAAGTCTTAAAACTCAGATTATTGCAAAGGAATTAATGTTTAATCTTTGTATAGAAGTGTTTTAGAGGTCAACTCTAAACACTTCTGGGATGTTTTAAATCATGGTAAGGCACTGCTATCCTCTAAGGTGACAGATGGTCCTTTTTTTAGTGCAGGGAAGGGCTATAGGCCTTTTGATGACAACAAAATATTTATGTAAGAATAATCAGTCTTCTGGTAGTCAGAATGTTTCTAAATTTTCAAAGAATATTTTTTAAACCACAGGTTTCTCATGTGGTTTAAAAAGTATTTTCGCAAGCTGTGGCATGGAAAAGAATCCCTTAAACACCCAAAAGATGACCCTGTCCCCTAAATCATGGCTAGTATTTTGCAGGAATGACACTTTGAACAGTAGGAACAAAAATCAACACCAAATACTAGGAAGGAATGTGAAGGCTCTTACCTGTATTTGTGGTACCAGTTGTTACAAAACCTTCCTGCTGCTAGCTTTTAAGTTTGGCAGGTATTATTTTGTTTGGGGTCCAGTCAGCTCTACTCATAATTTCTAGTGTGGGAAACATTGCGTTTGAGAGTTGGTGGTTTGTGAGATAACAAACAGGAAAACTCATTGTCTTTTATTGTGGACTCTTACTGAAAATAGTTCCAGCGATAACGGAAGCTTTCTATGTTGGAAAACAGGCAAATGTCTAAGATATCATATTAGAATATACAGTTTGGAAACATCTTGCAAGGTTTAGTCTTTAAGAGAGGCTGAAAATTGCTGAGTGTTCAAATTTGCACATACACAGATTTCTTTAGTGTAACGGTGTGGAGTAGTTTGATGCTTAGAAGACATTGATTTTCATTAACTATCTAATGTAGCTTTTAGAGTAAAGTAAGGACAAAAAGTCAGCTTTCTTCCTGATTTGGGAATGATTAGAAAGTGGAAAGGAAAGTGTTGGTTGGTTTTAGCACGCTGCCAGGGTTGTTTTATGTCTTGTGGAAGCCAAAGCAGCTAGGGAAAGGTGTAGTTGTTAAAATAATGGAAATTATTTTTACCCTTTTCTAAACTCTGTAGCTTTGAATATCGTATTTTGATGTGTTTCTCAAGATGTGCTGCACAGAATCTGCTAATTAGGTTCAGATATGGATTGCCATGGTGATGTTACAGTATGTTGACTTCTGAATGCCTTCTGAATGTGTTTGCAATTGCTGACAGTACTTTCAGATCACAGGAATGACAAGTGCAACTTAGATTTGAAATTTCTATGCAGGACAACCTGGACTCTTGCAAAATCTCTGCTAAACTGCTTGAAGAAGCACAGCTAAAAGGTGACACGTTACCACTGCGAGCGCTCTGCTTTGCTGTGGCAACTGCTCTGAAGCAGGTACAGTACCTTTGTTTTGATTTGTGCCTGAATCTCTATAGTTTTGTTGTCATAAGATAGTCAGTGAGAGGAAGCTAACATAGAGGAAGCATAACTTCAAGTACTAGAACTTTTAGGCCACCGAAAGAGTAGGATTATAGTCAACTCCCACACAAAGTGAATGTGGAAATTCTGAAATCTAAACATATGTCTTGAGTCTAATGCACAGGTATTTTGTGCTAGTGACAGTGCCATATAGAGTATTTTTCGAAAATGAAAGAGAATTAGGCTGGCAGGTTAGATGTAACCATGGACCCAGTCCTGCAGATACTGCTATTTAGTGATGGTTTCCTTAAATAGAATTAAAATGAAAATTTAAAATATTTGCACAATCACCTCTTTAAAATGTTTATCTTGGGAGGCAAACTCAAGGGTATGATGTGTATTGCCCTTCTGCCTGAGAGATGGCCTGTCTTTCTCCACAATGTGTTTCTTCACGGGGAGGTTTTCACTGCCATGAAGAGGCTCTGAGGCAGTACAAGGTGAAAGATTGAGCAGGAGAATAACAATTAGGAAATTCTAAAATCTGGTACTTCCTCTGCTGCTAATTTGTGTATACAGCTTGAAGAAATTCTGAACCTTCTCTGTTTCATGTCTAAACAGAAGTCAGAGGCGCTGTAAGAGCTAGCAATTTGGTGTTGTTCACAGATCTGAATGAATGAACTAGAATTGTTAAAATTTTCGTATGCCCTCTGTGGTCTTTTTTGCAGTGTCTCTGTGAACAGAGACACTGAAAAATAGCATCATTGAAATTATTTTATTCATGTGCATGGTGGCATGACAGGGCTTCTCATTGGCATCGAGGTTAAAAAACAAAAACTGTCTCAGAAGCAACATGAAATACCCTTAATGCTGTTGCTTTACGTAAAAATCAGTTAAAATTCTTGTTTTGCAAACAGAATAATGCTCCACATTACGCTTAACTATTTCTTAAGCTGCATGATCTTTGACAGTACATCTTGCTGTGAGTAAGATCCCCAGTAACAGTGGTTGGTCTAGTAAATGTCAGTGTAACATTTACTGTCTATACAAATCAGTTGATGGCGTAGATGTACTGTAAATGTGTACGTCCAAAAGGTTAAAAGTCCTGAGCAGGATAAATACCCATATTAACATATGCTGCACTTCATTTAAGTACTGCGACATGTACCTTTTATCTTTTAGGTGCTCTCATGCTCAGTGTTGGTTACACGCTTCCTTTCCTTGCTGATCTGAGGCAGGGGAGTACTGTCTGATGTGCTGAAGAGCCAGATGACATGAGAACTCCAGCCTGGGGTGTTCCTTTCACAGGCTGGATGCTGTTTGGAGTCAATGGGTCTTGGTGAAGGGGTTCTATGCCTGATGCTGGTTTGTGATTCATTGAAGAGTTGTGAAAGACTTGTTTTTCTTGAACTTCTATTGTGAAAGTGTGTCACACGTTTAACCGTATTTTTTTATTATTTATAATTCCTTCCTAGAATGATGTAGCACAAGCCAAATTTTGTTGTTCCCAGATAATGAAAACGGAGAACAAACTATATAATAATCTTAAAGTAAGTATGTTTGCTTTGTTTTAGAATCTTGCCAGAGACGTATGGTGTACTGGACAAAAAACTCCCACGTGCAAAGTAACAGAAGGCCAGCCTCTTTGTTGCACAGGCATCTATCAGTACTGTCGCTGAGCTTTTTTTTTTGAGCCAAAAGACAATTTCTGTCAGTTGTATGAGTTACATTCTGAATTGTTAACACCCTCCCCCCATTTCTTAAAATTGCTTCCTACCATAGATGGGAATGGAAAGTAGACAAGTCCTACATCTGTGAGTATAGACCCATGAAAAATTTCTGCTTATCACATTGTGACTTTTTGCTTTCTTGCTACAAGAGATTTTAAAAGCCACAGCTCCAAGTAAATGCCCTCTTCCTTAGCTATGGTCTGTCCACTTCAGGCCTCCTCGAGCCCTGTGAACCTTAACCACATATATACATACAACGATTTTCTTTCTTTAATTGCGTGGTCTACAACCTGAGAGAAAGTCTACTGCATGTGCTGTGTTAGTGACCTCTCTAAGCTACAGAAAAAACCATTTATTCATGAATAGCTAATGCAGCTCCATCAGAGGAGTTCTGCCTCCAGGGTCACCCTTCCTTTCCAGGTCCCAGCTGTGGAAAAAACCCCAAACCTCTGCGGAAATTGATCATTCCCTCTGCTTTCTTCATGGTTAATGGATTTTTATCAGTGCAGCATCTAGAAATGTATTTTGTCCTGCTTTGTTTTGTGTCTTCCTCAAACACTTTTTTTAAGATTTGCATTCTGATGATATGCTCTTTGTGTGGTGTGGTTTTATTTTATGTTTAAGGTTCTTGTCCAGCTCAGATCTGGTTCGTTAGAAGAAGTAATAAGGATCTTAGAGGCAGCAGTGGAAGTAGATACTCCTCCCTTTGTGAAAAAAATAGAGTTTTCTGAGCAGGTGGTAAGTATACAGTAGGGAAAGGAAGTCCACGATGCTTGGCTGAGCCATGGTGATGGTGCTTCACCTACAGAACTTCAGATTCCTGAGTTCATGCTACTAAAGTTGTTTGGGTTCTGATGCATTCAGATGCCAAAGCAGCCAGCTGGCTTTCTGTACCGTTGGACAAGTCACTTAGCTGTCCACTTCCCTTTCTTATTGTGGATCTTCCTCTTAGAAGCTCAAATTTTGTCTGAATGTAGATGAAGCGTTCCCTAGTGGCATTAAATAATTTAATCCCGTGCCTTCTATGCTATTTTCATTTGATGTAAAAATCAGAATAAAGTTCTGATCACATTGATATTGTTATGTTGGTAATATTTGCAAAGACCTGTGATGCTAACACAGAGAAGTGTGATATGGGAAATAATAGCTTTTGCTATTTTACTATATTTTGCTACAAAAAATAGCTTTTACAGTATTGATCACAAAGAAGGCTTCCTTCAGAGCACATATGTACCCCTACCAGCTTGGCAGCATTGCTGGTGCTTTTGCTGAAACTTACTAGGGTATTCATTTTGAATGTCTGTGGAGCAAGATATTTTAAGACTGTGTTAATAATTAAGTATTTAGGCTTTCACTGCTGCCTATTAAACAAAATGAATAACTGAGACATAAAATAAAAAATACCAGGTAGAAGGGGGGCGTACCTTTCAAAACATAGTCCCTGTATATTAACTGCTATGTTGAAAGGAAATTTTTTTAAGCAGCACTTCATTTTGT
The DNA here is from genome assembly GCA_013397275.1 of Burhinus bistriatus. Lineage (NCBI taxonomy): Eukaryota > Metazoa > Chordata > Aves > Charadriiformes > Burhinidae > Burhinus > Burhinus bistriatus. The sequence goes on from VYXH01002685.1 coordinate 77,110, forward strand.
AAATTCATTGCAATAAATGTTGCATGTGTCAATGTTGTATTTTGATTTTGCCTGGCAAATTTGTAACAGTCCCTAAGCAGACTGAGCATTAGTTCTAACCTATTCCTTCCACAAAAGGTTATTGATCAATAACCATTTTTAAGAGATTTACTTATACTCTGTGTATGACATACAGAACTTCTCAGTGTTCTGTAGTCTGACATGTATTGATTTGTACTGTACATTTAGTGTGATACATAATAATAATTAGAATTGTGCTGATCTGGAAAGTAGATTCCAGGAAGCAATTACATTTCCTGTTTTTAAATAGAAAATAATTGTGTTAGTCTGTATTAGGACTGTACAACTTTGAGGAAGTTTTAAATCTAATGAACTCTCTGTAATAGGTATCCAGTGCATTTCCACCATTGTCTGGTGATGTATAATTTGTGGTGCGTAAAATCCTCTTCTTATGAGTCATTGAGTTAGCCACATATCTTACGTTGTGTACTTTTTTTTTCCTTTGAGTGATTGCTTGTCTTCAATATATTGGTTGAATGAGATCTTCACTTGCTGAACTGTAACAGTCTGTCATTTTCTCGTCCTTAGCTGGCTACAGTCAGGGAAAAGATGGAAGAAAACCCTGACCTTTCTGCCAAATTGGGAGATATTTATACAAAACTACAAACTTCAGGACGGATAACCATGTGCACACTGGAAGACATGCTTTTCCAGATTCCTAGTTCAAAGAAGTCCCCTGCAAAACTTTTACATCAGAAGCAATTGGGCTATCAGGCTGCTAAACCACTTCGGTCAAATCTATTGTTGGAATAGTTCAATATTTGATGGCAAACTGAACTGCTGTTAGCATCTCTTAGAAGCCAGGTTCAAATAAAATGTCTTCTCCCCTCCTCCACAGTGAGCAATTGTTTAAGCTGTTTGTGTGAAATTGCATTTTAAATACAGATCGTGTAGTTTCCATGTTTCAATTTTGCTAAAAACAAGTCGTGACGGTGTATATTTGTGTGTTGTTCAGAAATGGAGTCATAGAATGGTTTGAAGTTTTGCCCCAGGCACTTTAATCAGTATTTTCCTATGCGAAACATCCTGAAGGAAATGAAGAAAAATAGTACGCGTATCTGACCTGACTTCTGTGGTTCATG
>VYXH01002686.1:2420-19506 GCA_013397275.1 Burhinus bistriatus
AAAAAAGGCAACAAATAACTGGGAAGTGTTCTCAAGTTTGGTCCTTTGGGTCCATAGTACTAGTCTTTACCTTCTGAACACAATAGCAAGATAAATATTCTGTAAGGCTTTGTCGGAGAATTGAGTGTGTTTCGTTGTGATGCTTGCATTCCTCTCTTGGGTTGATGGGAAACATGCTCCATAGGCTGACAGCCATTCTCCTCTTGTCATTCCATGTCTCTCTAGGGTTCAGATAACTAACAGATGTTGAAGTGGCTAACTTTTAGCTGTGTAGGCCCTCTTTTGCATCTTGTCCTCAGGCTTCTGGTACTAAGTGAAGAAATGTATGAGTACTTTTAAAAGTTTGGACCTGAAGCCCTAACTCTCCCCTAACATTTGAGTTATAAAGAATGCACGTTATGTGAAAGTTGGGCTGATTTTAACGGCTGAACATAAGGAATGGAAAATTAAAAAAAAAAATTAAATAGTATTAAGAAAAGAACTGTTTTGCACAGATGCAGATATTTTATTGTGCTATAGAAATAGCAAAATCAAAGTTAAAAAATTTGCTTACTTGTTTAGGCCGCCAAAACCACCCTGGAAATGTTATTTTGGAGACTTACATTTGAATAGTTTAACTGAGGTTGGACTAGATAACCTCCAGAGGTGCCTTCCCACCTCAGCCATTTTGTGATTCTGTGATCCTGTGAACTGGAAGCATTCAGTTATATTTTCAGGGTTTGATTCAGTTCAGCAACTGTCAATGTAACCAGTACATCACTGTGTTTTTAAAGAAAACTATATAGATTTTGAGATTTTATGACAAAAAGATAATTACAAAATGAATTGTATCTGAAATTATTCTGCCTTGTAATCAGCTTGAACTATAGGTTGAGATTAATGCCAAAAGCTGCACTGAAGAGCAATTGAAATTACATTCTGCATCTTCAGAAAAAGAAAAGACTATGATATGTAATATAATCATCTTTGCACCTTCAGTGCGTGATAAATGTTATGCGGATGCTGCAGAGCCCATGCAAAGATATCACCAAAGGTATTTCCTAGACTAGTAACAGTAACAGAAAAAGGCATTCCCAAAAAAGTTGTTAGAAGGACACAGTGTGGTTTAGATACCAACAGTGACCAATTCAAGAATCAGTTAGATGCCATCTCGAGGGATATTAAATGCTAAGAATGAAGAATTTTTATTAGACCAAACAGCATTTACTTTCACCTGGTTTTTTTAGCACTTAAATTATTCATTATATCTGCATAAATCTGAGGAAGTCAGTGCACATATTAGATTCTATTACAGAAAATTTGAGGTTATTTCACTTAATGTATTTTAAAATGAAGTGGGCTTAGTCTGTGTACCAGTGAAAAATTAATTGGAGTGAGACTAGGAAATAAGGAGCAATGAGTTAAACTTAGGAGGAAGGGATGTGTTTGTGGGAGAGGACACCTGGCAGGAAAGGAGATAAGGAAGTGAGTCTGTAAGTCCTAGGAAATGCCAAATGACTTAATTGGCTAAACCCCCTTACTAGCTTTAGTACATGCACTTAATTGCCGTGCTTATTTGTGATGGGACTCAACTGTCCATATTTCAAAGATACTGCTGAAAGTTTTACTTTGTACTGGAAAGATCTAATTGAAGCTAAATACATTAATTCTAATGTCGTGCCTTCTGTGTTCAAAACACTGTACAAGCATAGCTATATGCCTTTAACATATGTTTCCACACTGAGAGCAGTCTGTTGTTTAAAATATTTACTGTTTTGCAGAACAGCCTTACTCAGGGCTTGACTCTGGAAAAGTCTGGCCTGTAGTCTCAAATCAGCAACTCACTTAGACACGATCTTTCTATAAAACTATAGGGAACCGCATTGATTTCAGCGAAGTTGGCCGATGTGTAACTTGGCTTAGTGTTTCAAGGTTCGTGGATTTTCAAAGGCTTATGCCATGTTAAAGTTTGAACATTAATTATTATCAATACTGCATAGTTATTGCTTGTGAACTATACTACTTGTAGTTTCAGAATTAACTTTTGAGCTATCCTGTGTTGTAAAATAGTTGATTTTTTTTTTTTTTTTTTAAGGTGTGGAGTANAAATAATTGATTTTTTTTTTTTTTTTTTAAGATGTGTAGTAGAGATTCCTCACTATTGCTGCCTAAACATGAAGGTCTAGGTGGAAATTCAGAGGTGCACTCATATACTGATTCCATTCAAGAGAATTACCTCCACATGGCTAGCAAATAGCAAGATTGATTTATTCAGTTTTTTAATAATCCTTTGCATTATACAATAGGATGCACAGTTGAGAAATCAATTATCTGAAATTAGAATATTAAGTTCAATAAGTATAGATGAGCAGAAGATTGGGGTTCTTCAGAAATGTCAGCACTCATCAGTCAGAGTCAGTTTATTGTTCCAGTCAATTTACATGTATAACATAGCATTAACATGACCCTATTTTACAATTACAGATATTTTGTTCAGGTGGATAATTAGCTCAGGACTATGATTTTTTTCTTCTGTAGTCAAATGATTTTGCTGTTTATTTGGCAAGCAGGTGTTTTCTGATAAATAATAGTAGTATTGAGATTAGTATGAAAAGTGACAGGAAATGAAGTGGTTTTGTTTCTTCATTTATCCTGTCTTTTCCCTATTGCAGTTACTGGTGTACTTGCAATTTCTGCATAATTTTTGAAACAAAACTATGCATTTAACCCAGCAGCAAATTTTTGTCATAAATGTTGTGACATCAATAGGTTTGAGGCTTTTTTCCAGACTTTATCCTTTCATTCAGTTTAATGTTGGGGGTAAACTTAAAGGGGTTTTTCTTGGAGAAGAATTAAACATGTAATTTGACCGTGGATCTAGTGAACATTGATAACGAGTCTGTAATTTCTGATCTTCTCCAGTGAATACGGTGATTATCAAAGTTCTTAGAGTATCTTTTTGAGTGCTGTTGATTCACTGAGGAGTCAGGGAAGTTGTGACAGTGCTTTTACAACAGGTTAAGTAACAGATTTTTTTTTTTTCTGCTTTTTAGGAAACCTGTCTGTTCTGTAGCATGCCAAATTGGTAATGAATTAACAGAAGTTATTCCAAGTTCAAATCCCTGCTCTCAGACAGACATAGAGGGACCTGTTTTACTTATGAAGAGTGTTTTTACAGAAGAATCCACCCAGGACAAATATTTGAAGACTAACTATGCCACTGAATTTAAAGAACAATGGCTAGGTAAAGTGTTTAATTCATGTTTTCTAGCTTTTTATGAACTCAGCTTGTTAATTTCCGTAATTTTTTGTGCATGATCCATAAACATTGAAAAGACCGTTTGCATGATCACAGCCTTTGCAATTGCAGAAGCTATAACCATTTAAGAGAGATTTATTCCCTGGAGAAGCAGGGGTCGTCTTAAGAGTTCAAGATAGATGCAAGCCAAAAGAAGTTTGAGGCTGATCAAATGTATGGCAGAAGGTGACAAAAAGTATCACAATAAGTAGTTCTTATTGATCAAAATGCTAATGATCCTTTGTACCTCAATAAAAATAGATCCTTGTGGCATGTTCCTTTACCATGTCAAGGAGGGAAAGAAGTAAGCAGTTTCTGATTTGCTGCTGGGATGAAGATAGTTCAAACTGTGTAGTGTTCCTATGTGTTTTCTGAAATTTTATGGTTAGAAGTACCCTAATAGCCATAATGAATTCTGTTCTCAGAAAGCAAAATGTTGAGAAAGTGTTTGATTCAACAGTATTACAATTCATTATTCTGAACTAGCAGGTTTATTTTTTCGATACATTTTTTGTCTATCTGTCAATTATATTACTCTAGAAAACGAAAGTAATGTAATCATTTACTAAGAGGTTTTTTCCACAGTCACACAGAGGAGGCAGGTAGTTCTTGATACGATGTTGTACAAGATAACATTTACTAGGATCATAGTATCAACAACGCAAGTGTATTACAGTTAATATTTGAAAGACTGTAATCTTAATTCATCTGATTAAGTAATTACCTGATTATTTTTTTCAAAGTTAGGTCACATATGGCAGAAGGTTTCAATAATTAATAAAGCTTTATATATTGTATGCTTACAAAGAGAATAAAAATAATGCAGATGGTTTCCTGTCTCTTAGGAACAATCAAGAGAGCTAAATTTCCATGGACAGGACTCTCTGAAAGAAAAAGAATGTAAATTTCATTTAAAAATTTATATTTTTTTGAGTTACAGGTTATTATTGTTAGCAGATCAATAATTGTCTTTTAATGTAACTGATGTGTTAACTGTCAACCCTTTTTCTAGCTTTCTGTTTGTGTTAAAGAAGGAAATGTTAGCAAAAGTCAGTTGACTTTTGAGGGAAGTATTAATTCTAACACTTTTAAAAGCTGCCATTCTGCAAGATTTGCAAGCTATTTTGTGTCATTAAGAACCTGCTAATTAATGCCAGTTAGTCTGCTAACAGCTCAAAACTGACTAGGTTTCACTAAAGGCATGAAGATACATACAGAGATTGCAAACACATGGAAATTTGCTGATAGATAAAAATTATTAGAAGTGGAATATTATGGGTGATACGACATATTTACCTAACCTATACTGAAAAAAAAAAAAAAAAGAGAAAAAAGAAAGAACATGTTATAGGATTTAAAATGATCATTTAAAATCTTTTTTTTTTTTCAATAGAAGAGAGTTATATTTGAATTCTAATTAGCTTCTTTTATTACTGCGGGAGTTTTTTGTTTACCGGCTTGTGCATATTAAAATGTTTTGTGGTTATTTCTGTTAAGCTAAGCCTGTTCTTCCTTTCTGAGAACAAAATCAATGTCTTCAGTCATTTCACTTTTTGAGGTACAATATAAGAAATAATGCAGCTGTAGTATTTAAAGATTCTTGTTTAAACCAAAAAAGTTTCCAATAAGATTGTGAAGTTTAATATAATAGGTTATGCACACATTTAAAATGTAACTAGTAAATTATTGCTGGACTATAGCAGTGGAAGACTGTAAGAAAGTTAAAACCTGTGAAATATGAAGAACATTGAGCGGAAGAGCTAGAAACTTAATTTCATTCAGTCAATAACTGTAGAGTTCTAGTCTTCTTCCCAATTACATTAGATTTATATTAGACTGCAAACAAGTTTTCAATATTTAGCGTGCTGTTAATAGCCTTTCTGTTTTGGATAGGCTGTCTGTTATGAGAAAGAGATCACAGTGGAATGACAACCATCTTTGCACCATTAAGCTGAAGAGCACTGACTTTACACTAGTGCATGATAGCACTGGCAGTGAAACCCCATCCAAACATGAACTGAATATTTGCTCCCTGATTGATAAATTACTTGAGCACATGCTTAAGTCTATTAAAGTTCTTTTCTTAAGTGCTTTGATGATCAGAAGTTACTGAATCAAAGAAAGTGATGATACTGCATTCAAGTTACAATTTTGAAAAATAAGCCTATTAAAAAATGTGCAACTGTACTTCCTAAAATCACAAAGTGGCAACTCAGTTCAGTTTTGTATGGATTTCAAACACTGGCATTTGTGAATGTCAAACTCTACCTATTGCTCCATTTGCAAAATTCTTTATTAGGAAAGTAGTTAGGTATGTGATTGCACCTGTTCCACTTTGGGAGAGCACTTCAGTAAATGCGTAAGTACATTCTTGCATAGGCGTGCTTTCCTGGGGTGGAGAGTAGGAGGTTAAAATGTGTTAAAATTAACAGGGAAATGCACTAATTAAAATATTTGAATCGCATTAGAATAATGAGATTAATTGAAAAAACCCTCCGTTTTTCATACACTTTAAGTCCTAGAACCACTTACAATAAAGAGATACAATACAAATGAATACAATAAAAAATAATTAAAAGTGTAGCTAAATTGGGATAAGTGCAAATCGAGGGCAAAGTTGTGCCTCATTTGACTGGACTTAGTGTTAGGATATTAGGAGTTATCTTGCTTTATTTGAATTAAAAATTAAGTGAGCTGTTATTTGAGGACAGCATGATCAAGTTTATGTCATTGAAGCAGTCATTATTTTCTGATTGATTTTAGTACCTAATTTTGCAACCTCTATTTGCCTGAATATTGGGGTGCTTCCTACTTTGTTTTCCTGGTACCCTGCAGAAAGAACAGATCAGGGATTTTGTAAATTGTATCAGAAAAGATGTCAATTTTTTTATCGGAGGCACTTTAAGCTTTGTAGGCTACTAGAAGCTTTAGTGGCCTCTCCTGAACTGTTCACATCATTTAACAGGGGCATTTTATAATGAGGCATTTATTTTTTAATTGATGAATTTCTTTATGGAGATCTGTTTGTGTTAGCAGCATAAAAGAGTTTGGGAAGAACATAATCAGTACCTATAATTTCCAACCACTAGGAAGGAAAGGAGATTACTGCAGATAGGGAGTCATCCAGGGAGTGAAAGGAGGATATGGGAATGAGGAGGCTTCCATGTTGGTAAAAAATAAGGAAGAAGAACAAAGAACTCCGTTTTCCCTTCTATATGTGTTATATATGTATAACGTGTGTGTAATAATATGTGTATATTATGTTGCAAATATAAAGGATTGCATCAAATAGAGTTGTGATTACTGCAACAGTTCTGTCTCATGGAGAGTAGTAGTCTAAATTCAAAAGAAATTAAGGTCCATATTGTCATCTTTCTTGAAATCATAATAATGAGTAACTTATATTTTTTGCCTGCTTGTTTTTTGAATACATTTTTTGTTGCTTCAGAATCGCATTTAGGTTTAGATGTGTATGGAGAGACTGCCTCGTTTCTACATTAAAAATTGCACTGAACTAAGTTTCTCAGCCAAAACCTACCTCAAAAGTTCCATTATCATACTTTACAATGCAAACAAGGGAATGAAAAGAAAGTACCTTATCTTTTTAACAGGTTTTATACAAGACAAAAGAAAAAGCAAAAGAAAACGAAAGCTTATCACATGAACTGTTGGAAGTCTAGACTTTGTTGCATTTAAAGCTTAAAAATCCTAAAATATTTAAAGTAAAAAGTAGTTATTGTTTTGCTGACATTTATAGCATTCCCACAGTTGCTCAAAAATTCTCTTTATTCTGATAATTCTTATTATGTTTATATTGGTTGTTAATGTATTTTTTTCATATTTTTCTTCAGATTTATGTATGGAAGAGGAACTTGTTTTTATTGATAATCTTGAAAATTTTTGTAAGAAACTGCCTACTTCATCCGTACTTCTGAGCAGACTACAGTTTTTTCTAGTGAAAGATCCCCTTTTAGATTCTGAAGGACAGAATTTAACAGAAGAGAACATTTTCAGGTATCTACAAATTGTTGTATAATATTAAACATAAATAATAGTCTGTGTGTAATACCATTAACATTTTAACATCTTCTGTTGTATGTTTACTTTTTAACTAATTTATATTTGCAACAGATAAAGACTTCAGCTTTTCCTCTGATGAAAAATGGGTAGGATGAAATTTATATGCATTATTTAAGAAAACTGGATAAATGAATTTTATGTCTTTTTTACATTCTGTAAGTGTGAAATGTGCTCAGGATGTTAGTTTTGGAATACTGAAAAAATGTCCATCTTTAAGGGATCTGGTCCTCCCTCAGACTGACTGATTCCCTATTAGTAATATGCCACTGAATTTAGTTGGCCCAGAATTTTACATGTGCTCCCATGTTCCTTCTTTCTCTCCTCTCAGTCATGCTGTCAGTAAATCCATGCTCTTACCCTGCTGAATTGTTTTTCTTCAAGGTCAAATACTAATTATTCTTATGTTTCATTCACTTTCATATTGCTCAGTTGGTTGAATTTAATTGAATAATGTCTTATGTCAGGAATTTGAACAGACTGGTACATTAAAACAGGTATATAAGTTATATTCTTATAGGGAGGAGTGGCTGGAAAGCTGCCTGGCAGAAAAAGATCTGGGGGTCCTGGTGGACAGCCAGCTGAACACGAGCCAGCAGTGTGCCCAGGTAGCCAAGAAGGCCACCAGCATCTTGGCCTCTATCAAGAACAGTGTGGCCAGCAGGAGCAGGGAAGTGATCGTGTCCNCATGGTTTAGTGGCAGACCTGGTAGAGTAGGGTCAGTGGTTGGACTGGATGATCTTAAAGGTCTTTTCCAACCTAAATGATTCTATGATTCAGAATGTGCCTAGTGTTTTGTAAATATATTCATCTGTATACATACATTCATAAAGTCTGGCTAAATTTTGCGCTGGTTTACTCTGTATCTGGATGACTTGTGTAGCTTCCTTTGCACTTGATAGGGTTGCATGATTCACAGCAAGGCAAAACAGGTTTTAACTGGTTTAACTGTACCTATATAGTAACAGAACAGGGAGGAGTGGGGTTGTTTGCCTGCTTTTTCAAACAAGCCCTGATCTCACAGTGAGTCTTGGACATAAGTTTATGTGCATAAGTGAGTACTGTAAATGTCCAGCGAAGAGAACATGATCCAGATTCTTCAATGACTTTCAGAAATACCAGTCACAGGAGAAAAAATATGATAGTGTGAACCTTTACAAAAATAGCTCTGACCTGCCAATCTGCAGTTTACTAGCAAAGCCAAGGTGGGAGTCCAGATCTCCTAGTGGAGCACACAGAGCATTTAGACAAAGAGATACAATTAGATGGACTTTTACTTAAGATAAAATTCATTGAGCATCTCAAGGCTAGGTGTGGAACAATTTATACTCTTCAGTCTAAAGTATTGCTCCAGGAAAACAGTGATGTTGGGGACCAATGAGGACACTATCCCCCTAAAAAGTGCCTGTAATGACCACAAGGGGCAAGCCTGATGAAAGCTTTTCTTTTACTTGAAAAATCTTCATCCCTGTTCTGGTTGTATCCTTGCTTTACAAGGCAAGTAGTAACCTCAGTCCCGAGTTTTACTTCTTGGCATTTTAAAAGTTTGTCAGTTAAACCAGGGATTATACTTTTAGTTTTCATTTTAATTAATAGTGGGCACGCTCTGCCTTCTTTGGTGCTGAATCGTTCCTGAAAAGAGATGAAAGGGGGCAAAAGATAAATGAAATGTTAACGTTATAGATTACAGCATATATATTGTATATATTTTACATAGCAGAAAAAACTTGGCATTATAAGAAAATTAGGTCTGCAGCTTTTGCAGAAAGCATTTTTACATTACAGGACTTACGTGTTGAGATGATGAACAATTTTAATATGGGTTTTTTCTGTAACTTTTTTAAGGCAGATCCCAATATTATGTGCTTCTACTCTGCATATAATGTACTATTTCTTGAAAAATAATTTCGGTTAATTACACAGATTGGTACAGCATCCCTTGACATTGCTTTTTAAGAAAAGCATGAATTTAGAAAAAGATAACTTTTGCCACATATATGTCTACCAAAGCTGCTGCTAGGACTTCTAGTCTTAGATATGAAGTAATACAAAGAAGTCACTTGCTTTATTTTATGATCTTTTAAAGGGAATGTTTGACTTTCCAAAATGAAATGGAGATGGAAGACAGTAAAAAAGAATTGCAGGGGATTAAAGAGAACTTCTGTACCATATCTGTGAAAGATGAAGAGGTATCATTATTTTGTTTCTTACTAAAGTTATATTAGCAATTTCTTTGTATTATGGATAAGTGTTTGTTCATCTGCAAGTAATTTTATTGAATTCTTTTCATGCTTGCCAAATACGTGTAGCCTTCATATTTCCAAGACTAGAAAACATTGGTATTTGTGTGTTTTTTTAATTTGTGGATGCTGTTGTTGGGAATCTCTACTCTGATCAGCTGTTTCTCCTGGGACCTGATGTGTTGGCAGTTTTATATGGGTACTGTTACACTAAGAATAAAAATTAACAAGAACAGGAAGCCATGACATGTGCATGGGAAAGGGAAGGTTCCAAGACATGTTCTGGGATTTGGGGGGCCAGCTTGGCGTCTTTTTTTAAAAGAAGTAAGATCTATTTTTTGCTGCATTTTTTGAAATTCTAAAAAACAAACTTTCAATGAAATAAATGAGGATTTTACTTGATTGGGAGCTATGAGTTCAGATCCACACTGTATACTCTATTGACTCAATTTGAAATACTGTAACACTGTTTGTTTTTTTCTCTGTATTGAGCAAAGCTTTGTGTATGCTGTGTAAATGTCATATGACTTCTTTCTTCAAAGCTCTTAGATTGGTTTAGAATTAAGGTATTTCAAGATTTTGAAAAAGCTTTGACTGTACAGTAACATCAAAGGAAATTTACTTACCATTCTGTTGTGATTAATATTTTTCAGTATTTCATGTTGCCTGTTGAGTTAGAATTCTGCAAACCCAGCAATGGCAGATCACATTCTGTTAAGATTACATCATACTTGGAACTGAAAGAGCTGTTAAATTTAGCTCCAGAAACTATGGCTGATGAAGACATGTGCAAAGATGTGATCCAAGAAGGTGAGGGTTGGTTTTCTTAAATGCTTGACCTAGTTTTCCTTTCATTTGCACACATGTAACACAACCTAGCTCTTTTATATTCAGTTCACTTATGAATTACATCACAGCCTATCAAATGAGAATTTCTTTGTATGAGACTATGAACTGTGCTATACCCAAATTTCTGAGTATTAAAAATGTCTCCTCAAGTAGACTATTTGCCATTTGGTTCAATCCATGATTGTGTTGTAATATTGGAAACAAATGTATCATGAGCCATAATTCATGATATCCAGTCTACCATGTATATAATAATTTAGTGTTTTATTGTCTGTACTTAAATTTACTTTCAGAGACATCTTTAAGAGGATTATATGCAGTGCAGTCATACTGTAAAAATTACTTGTATTATATTGTAACTGCAAACATGAAAGCAGATTTCTGGAAAAAAAGGGTTAAATATTTCTGTGGATAACAGGAATATTCTAAATGACAGTAGTATTTTCTTTAAAGGAGTTTAAGAAAAGTTACTGAAGGCTTTTATACTACAGATAAGTACAACTTTAATCACAACGATTGCCCATTGGATTGATATCTGTGACAGTATTTTGAGTAGTTAAAAGAAAATCTCAGTGCCTGAGATTTTTTTATTTTGATTAAAAAAAAAAAAAAAGTTTGCATTGGTTTTGGCAAACAGGTGAGGAAAACCACTTCTTTGGTGGACAGGAAGCAGCTCAAAGAAGCAAGATTCATGCTTCTGAGTGCCGAGGGTGTGTGCTGAATTCTATTTCTGATAGGGCAGCAGTTTGGAGTAATCCAGTCCCTTGCTGAAGATAGGAACAAAACTTTTAGAAGTGTGTATTTGGCTGAGGCAGTTTCCTATGCATTCCCCTGATACATTTAGTACATCACAACCTACAGGCCATGTTCCAAGCTGAGTTACCCAACCTATACTGCAGAGGTTCCAGGATTTGTACATAGATGTCAACCTATTATTCTTTTTTGTTCTGTTTTAGTCCTTTTTAGTAGCAAGAGAATCTACATGCACAAACTCCTGGTAAACTACATTTGGGCTACCTACTTGTTCCAGAATTGACATCACTGTAGTCATAAGAACTTTGAATAGTTCAGATAGTGACTATACTATGTTGTATTTTTTTCTGGCACCATTAAGGGATGAGACTGAGCACTGCTCTCATCAGCTATGGCATTTGGGGTTACTAAGCCTAACTGTAGTTTTTCAGAACAATATATTATGGAGATTCAGTAAAAAGACTGAAAGAAAAAAATTGCTCTGACAGGAAAAAGGAATAAATGGTTCATTTATGACACCTTTTAAAATCTGTTTTCAGATCTCAAAGCAGAAATGGCATACAAGATAGAAATTTCAAAGTACTATCCCATACCACAAGAGGTTTCCTCCAGTAATAGCAGAAGTATGTTGCAATTCTGTGAGTCAGGTAGGAAGAGCTACGTAAATCAATGGATGATGTTTAAAATAAATTCTTCAAGTAATTGTCCTCATGTTCTGTTCTTGGGAGCACATGCACCATATAAATACAAGATAAGAATGTTTGCCTTGTGTAATCTGTGATTTTGTACCTGCACCGTAAGCAGGTAGAAGTGCCGTACCCCTTTCAAGAGTTTTAAAAGCTAGACACAACCAACTTTACAGGTCCTTCATGTTGCTTTTGGCTGCAAGTGGTGCCTATATCTTTTGCACTTGGTTAGCTTTTTAGATTGTTTTATCTAACAACTTACCTACCCAGAGAGGGCAGAGGAAAGTTAAGGCAGATTGATTAAAATTGTGGAGTCGAAGACCACAGTTTAAAGTTTGTTAAAGTTTTACATAAATGCTTTCAAAAGAGTATGATGGAGGACAATCCAGGGAGAAGTGCAGAGTTTATAACTTCTAGAGGTTCAAAACTCCTGTGCAGTCATTTTGATTTGCAAATGGTTCAGTAATGCTGTGTGATTGAGAAGTTAAGTCGCATAGTCACCAGAGCTGTTTCCCCCAGAAATAAACTGGAAGTGTTGGATATTTGCTAATGTGTATGTTGAATCCTGGCTTCTTCTACACTGGCATAAGGAAATCCTTTATATGTACTCACCTTTAATAGCTTGAAAACTCAGTCAGGTATGCTTGTTACAATGCATACCAATGCCAGACAGGTTTGGTGTCTGACTGTTCAGACTAACTATTCAACCTCAGTTACAGTTAAAATTTCTTCAGGTTCCAGGTGTACTCACCATTAATTTCATGCAGAAAAACCTGTGCAAAGAGTGACATTTACAAATGGATGTGATCAAGGCAGAGTGGCAATACTGAATAAACATATACCTCTCATCGTAATGTATAAACCAATCTTGGAAAAAGTCTATCTGTTATTGCATTGGACAGCAGCAGTATTATCCTCCAGTGAATGTTCACTTGGTAGTTTTCCATCCAGCAGTCACTAAAATCCTTGAGAAATTTTAAGCTTTCTCCAGATCAAGGTCCCTCTTCTTGTCTTAGTTTAAGTATGATTTAAACTGGACTGATGGTTGTCCCCTTCAGGCTAATAGCATCACACTCCTGATATTGTATTGTAGTGGGCTTTTGGTAGGAGCAGTCATACCAGCTCAAAGTGTCTGATATAAAAGCTCAAGGCAAACACACTATATGTTGTCCTACAAAGAGAAGGTTAAACTTAGTTTCCATCTGGAGATTATTGCCTTGCACGATTAACTGTAATCTGAATCTAGTGAGCTGTCTAACTGCTCTTTACTTCTAAAGCTTATGATAAGCAGCAGGAGCTTAGGTGCAGTAGATCTGAGCAGTTTGGCACCCTCCTGTATACAGTAATAACAAGTTGACAATGATCTTATCTAGGATATTGTCCATTCTTATGGAGTAGATGCATAGTCAAACCATCTTGAATTGTTTTAAAAAGAAAGTCATGGCATTAATCTTTATTACCATTTTGCTGGGTTAGCTCTGCCATTGAATCAGGCAATGGGGCACAGGCAGCTTTCATATCTTTTTTTTATTGTTTTTTAGGATATACTCAGATCGGTAGGATAGAGACCTGCAAACCTGTACATGCACTGCTAAGACACTGTTTGCTAATGGAAATCCGTATCAGGTGTCAAATTTCAGCAGAGATACCCTACTGTCTTCTCCTTCTAATTAATTTTGCTATTTATGAGTTACCAGAAGTGAAACATGTTTGCCTGAACTCAGAGAAGAAACAGTCATAAACTAATGGCATTTTCTGTAAACATTTCATTGTTTGCCTTGCTCTCCTGCTAGCTATGGGGATTATTTATTGATAAAGGAGTTGAGGGACAAGAGAATTCACTCAGTCATTAATGCTCTGAGAAGGGGAATAGCACCTTGAGTGTAGGCAGTTTAACTAATGTAGCTGGTCAAAATGTTCCAGTCTCAAAGGCAAAAATAACCAGACAAGAACTAATATGAACAGCATTGCTCAAAGAAAAATAATTGTTCTTTTTAGATATGTCAGGAATTTTTGCTGTCCTGAGATCAATTCCTGTCCTGTTCAAAGAAAAGTGCTAAATTTGTTTCTCATCACAAAAAAACATTTGTGAGCTGAAGTTCATGGCAGAAGTTTGCTGAGCTTTTTTTGTTCTAAGTAAATGGGAAAGAAATTATACTGATTGGAAGTCTTTCTTTCTTTTGTAACCACTTTTAATTTCTTACCTTTACACTACCCCCCCCCACAATGTGTACTGTACATTCTCTGGCTTTCTAACACTGTCCCTTATCCTTCCTGCCCTTCCTGCCGTACGGTCTGCTTGCGAGGTCGGACAAGGAGCAGCTGTAAGCAGCTGGGCAGGTGGCTGATTCATAGCCTGCTGTGTGCCAGTTGGCCAGACAATGTGTGTATAGTGGTTGTAGCTGCTTACTGCCTGTTGGAATGAATTGGGAATTTGTTACAAGTGGTTTACCTTATGGAGGCATGCACTTACAATTTTTCTGGCTGCTAGTTTTCACAGAACATGGAGGAACTGTGTTTTTTGTGACATCTACTTTCTGGTCAAGCTTAACAAGAAATGTTATTAGAAGAATACCAGAGAGCTGAGTACCAGGGCAATCGTTAAAATGCTAATTTTTATGGAATGACACCAAAATCAATGAAGTTGCAAATTCCTTATTAGAATAAAAAGCAATAATCCATTAAAATGTCCGCATTTAATATGATTGGGAAGAAAAAAGGATGTGAAAAGTGACTTGCAGGGGACTTTTAACATGCCAGGTTTGTTTGTTTACTGCTTTAAAAAAATTGGTGTTGTGATTCATTTCAGTGGTCATCCATAAAAATTAGAATGAGTCCTAATTCTGCTTGAAAGAGTAATTTTGTCTTTAAAATCCTGACTGCTGGTTTCTGAAGTTTCTGAGTCCATTTATCTGAATGTTACAGCCACCACAATATTGCCTGAAGTCTCTCTCCCATCTCATTAACTTCATTTATGTGGGGACTATCTAAGAAGGCCAAAAGGGGTGAACACTTAAAATCAAAATCTCTCCCATAGTACCTGGTATTTAATCATAAAAATCATCTTACATGGGAAAAGTATGTAGCCAGAACTACATTACAGAATGAGTCAAGGAATGGGATCTACACATTATTATTCCCAAACTATCTGGAAATTAAATGTGAAGTATTTGGGGTTTATTGCTTAAATAGTGAATTGTCCCATGAAAAGATTTTGTATTTTAATCTGAAACTTAACTGGTGTAAAATTC
Organism: Burhinus bistriatus; assembly: GCA_013397275.1. NCBI lineage: Eukaryota > Metazoa > Chordata > Aves > Charadriiformes > Burhinidae > Burhinus > Burhinus bistriatus. The sequence continues at coordinate 17,554 of VYXH01002686.1, forward strand.
CTAGGTATATGTGTTTCATTCACAAGTAGCTTTGTGATTTTGATTTTTTATTTTTGTTTTGGGTGCGGCTTTATGCAATTTCTAGCTAAGTCTGTTCCATATCTGAAAGACGAAATGGAAATACCTTTAACTCCTCCATGCAGACAGCAAAGATCATGGGTTAATTTTCTGTGCACAGAACTTCAAGAAGAACCTATTCGTCTCTCTGGTAACAGGTAATGAAAACTTTGTAGTAATAAATCCTGTGATAAATCCTCTAAATCATAAATCCTCAAAATTAGTACAAAAATAACTGTAGTCTATTTGAGAATTGGTAGTTATGTTGAGACAGCTGCATATATTTTGTGCTTTGCATGAAAGAGTGAGCAGAGTGCATGATCCATAGCTGTGGCTTTTCAGGGGAGCTTGAAAAAGGAAATGACAGTCGTTACTGTATACCTGTTTCTCGTGAGGGACTTAATAGCCTGAAAATCCAATCTCCTTTTTGGAGTAGGCAACAGTAAATATTTATGTATATAGGAAGTATGTATGTGTGTATATGCATATATTTATACATATGGAAAACACGTATGTTGAGCAAGCATCACTTACAAAATCTCCAGAAGAGATATAGGAAGAAAGTATTCTCTGTGTTTTGAGGAATTTAAGCCTTTTCATGCTAACATATGATCAGGACTGCTTCATCCTTTCCTTTTCGTCTTGTTTGCAAGAGTAGGTTTTTTTGCCTTGCTACTTTTCTGGCATATACATGAAGAATTTAAATATCCTTTTTGTCAGGGAACCACAATCTAGATAGAATTCTCGTTTGGTGCCACTTTACTTCATGAACCAGCCTTGATGGCTCCTCTCACTCCTTCCTGTTCACCATGGTGTTGCAAGAAGTGACTCTCTATATGGACAGGAAAAAATTTTAATGAATGAATGAATGAATGAATGAATGAATGAATGAACTGAAAATTTAGAGAGAAAGTATGTCTTTAAAAGGCAGTTTTGTATAAATCAAAAATCAATAGATAATGCTGTTAAACTTCATACCTCCAAGTCTTGTTTTATGTTCTTCTTAGTATTTTGATTACAGAGCCCTCTAGGGAATACTTAGAATGTTTGGTATGGCAGTCAGAGAAGTATCGGGATAATATAAACTCTCTTTTGCTTTTTGGTAAGGATTTCTAATTGATGATCACTTTCTAATTGATGCTGAAGAGTTCCATGTACATAGAGAAAATATACCAAAAAAGCTAATGTTGTATCACAGAGCACATCTTCTAAGCCATTGAATTTTATTCAACTAATGTAACCCTCTGAAGTTTGGATTATCTGATTCTTTTCGTACATATAAAAAGTAACTGTGGCAACATAGAAGTTGGTGTGTCATGTATCCTTCTATGGAGGTGTTTTGAATGAAGTAAGAGTTTTATTTCGTTATGAAAATGTTTAGCTCACTACTACTAATTATATTCAATAACTGTGGTAATTGCGATTTGGTAATCTGTTGGAACACTTCCTGTGTGATATTTTTCCTTAAATAATGTTTCAAAATATGTATCGATCCACAGAAAAGCACTGTTAGTGGAAAATAATAACTTGACAAGAGCAGAGTTCATGTTAGGAAGCAAAATATAAAACCAAAATAAGCTGCAGGTTATTTCTGACAGCACAAGAATACTTATTACCACTGTTTTTTCATTTCACTTTATTTGCCTTCATTTTACAAGTCTCAGGATTAAGTTATGTATATTGACTTGTTATGTTGTCCAATTCATTTGTACATTCATTTATAGTTGAAAATAATGTACGGTAGACTCATTACTATTTAAGTTCATTTTTTTTCAGGTAAGGATTATGTTCAGTCTTTGTAAGCACGGCAAGTAAACCCACAGATAATGAACAAGATCATTTTTAACTTGAGTAACGCAGCTACATGTTATTAGATCTGAAAAAAATTCCCCCCCC
>VYXH01002687.1:7313-29279 GCA_013397275.1 Burhinus bistriatus
TGGAAAAAAAAAAAAGGGGTAAAAAAAAAAAAAAAAAAAAAATTAAGACAAAAGCTCCCCAGCTGTATTTCCTAGGCTAGACAGCCCACCATGCGGTAGCAAGTCACAAAAGCAACTGCGAGCCTTGTTCTGGGTGTGGTAGGGGAAACTGGAGAAGTGACAATGCCAAACCAGCTCGTGGATGGGCAGGGGCTGTGCCGGGCGCCGGAGACCCCGCGGGTTTGTTTATCTGCCGCTCGGCGACAGGTAAATCGTTCGGGAGAGAAACCCAGCCCGTGGTCAGCGGGGCAACACCGGGGCGAGNGGAGGGAGTTGGGAGGGAATCATCGATCCCTGGCTGCCCCAGAGGGGTTTTGGCAGGGCTGCTCTGCCGGGAGGAAGGAGAGGCTGCCTGGGAGCGCGGCCTGGAGCCCAGTCACCAAAACCACCCTCGGCTCGCCCGTACCGGAGGGGCTTGGGGAGTCTGTGCCGGGAAGAAACCCATCATAAATGAAAAGGAACGTATTTGTGCTTTAGAAGGCTAAAGATGGATGTATGCGCAGGAGCAGACGGGCGCGTAAACAGCTGGGGGCTGAGTCTCTATCATTAAGAAAAAATTTCAGCAGGATGGGTGGATGCCGCTCGAGAAAGGAAATGCTCCGTAGGAAGTAACAGGCGTTTGAGGCAACGTTATTGACATCTGGTAGGTATGTGGAGGTTATTATTCGGAGTACAAGCCAGATTAACGATTTCCAGCGCTGCGCAGGATGTGCTCCCTTCGTAACTGAGCGTTGCTCAAGGCTTCGTAGCTAGGAACGGCTTTGCAAACTAAGTCCTGCTCCAACAAGTTTTGGAGGACCTGAAGTAAACGCTGCTCCCTCTCCTGCCTGGTCCCTCTGAACGCAGCTTTTCCCCGCTGCTCTTGCCGCAGTGTCTCCCTGAGCAGAACTGGGGGTGCGATTCCCGTAGGAATTTGTCTTCTGGCAGCCCTGACAGGGTCTGAGCCCCCTCCCCGCGTACCCAGGCGTCCTTGTGGGCACCAGCAGCAGCCCCGGCACAGAGGCAAGTTCTCTGTGCAGCAGAAGGGTAGCGTTTTCTTCCAAACTGCCTATTGAATTTTGGTCAAAATAGCTCAACCTGGGAAGTTCTGCTTTTGCCCCTATCTCCCCGGCAGAACTCGAGGCTGTTTCAGTTTCAGCACAGTAGCTGCAAATCCGGAAGACGTTTATGAAGTTAATTTTTCACTGGCAGCCTGCGCGTGTTATGGTGTTACAGGAGGGTTTAGGAGGCCAAGTGAGGGTCAGGAGGGCTCTCTGCGAGGTGCTGCTCCGAGCCAGGCCGGCTGGTTTTGACGTGGGGCCTCTTTAACCAGGTGAGGTGGGAAAAGAGCATTCAAGAGGGAAGCTGAGCCGCAAACGGCCTGGTTTTTATCGGCATCTGTGCTCCTCAGCTTCAGGCAGGCATGAGTTACAGACCTATCTACTCCATTTTTATGGGGAAATTACAGAGGCTTTTAAAATAAACAGTCTCATCCCCTCCTCCTCCTGTTCCCAAACTTTGAAGAGCTTTTCCTGCCTGAGCTGTCCCTGAAATGACAGCACTTGCCAGGAGTTGAGGCATAAATCAGCACTGGAGCTGGATGGGAGTCGGGCTGTTCTCTTCAGAACTTGTCTGAACAAGAGCAGGTAAAGAGGGGAGGAATCTCATTTCGAGCACATTCAGTTAAATATGTTTTTAAGGCTGCGGTGAAAAGGCAGAACGAGCCAGCAAGGCTGCCTTTATCTTGGTAAGGACAGCGGCTTCAAAAATGTAAATATGGAAATGCTTGCTCGCAAAGATTACGCTGCTGGACCTCGGTGATGCAACAGGATGAGCTCCCTCGAGCTGCGTTGTTTTTGTGCAAAGCCGCATGGAAAATCAGGAGCCGAAAAAAGATGGTAAAAATTCTAAACACAGAAGTTACATCTTCTGTTACTGGCGTTACAGTTATTTATGGTCTCAAGCGTACCCCTTGGGAGGCGGAGCAGGTCGTCTCACCGCTTGCGGGAATGCGGCGCGTTGTTATTTGTGAAGAGAGATACTGCAAACGGTTTAGAAGGGAGGGGGGAAATCTGGGCGGCTCCTGGGGCTGGGAGTTTGTTTAGGATGTGAGGGGGTGAGCTAGGAACTGATGCGTCCTGGTGCGTTAATTATTGTGTCAATTAACCCCATACTCCTGTCCTCTACCTCTGTACTTCTCCAGACAGTCTGTCGCCTGTGCAGCACGGGGCACTCCAGGGGATCTTAAATCTCCCTTCAGCCTCCTTCCTATTACTACTTTTGGTGATTCTTTTATTTCAGCTATAAGGAGGCCATTCTCCAGTCCCATGTGATTTTACGTATCTTTGGAGAAAAAAAAAAAAAAAAAAAGCCCAAACTAGACAAAGCTTTCAAACGGCCCCTGTTTGTTGATTTATTTGGTAAAGTCACTATTAAACCCCGCAGCAAAACTTTCTTTTTGTCCCAAAGGTGGTTTTGCGTGGCAGGGACCCAGAGTTCGGCTGCATCATGGCAACGGTCGTCACTGAAAAGCTTAGCCGCCTCTTCATTAATGTGCGGCAGGTCCCTCAGCTGCTGGCCCCCCTCTCTCCCTCCACCGTCAGCAGTTCGGAGGTGCCAAAGGTCTTCTGGAAGCCCTACATCCACACTGGCTACCGGCCGGTGCAGCAGACCTGGCGCTATTACTTCTCGACACTCTTCCAGCAGCACAACGAGGCCATCAACGTCTGGACACATCTGGTGGCAGCACTGATCCTGCTGCTGCGGTTCCAGCAGCTCTCGCAGCGGGTGGATTTTGGGCAGGACCTGCATGCCCAACCCCTCCTCATCATCATCGTGGCGTCCATCACCTACCTGACGTTCAGCACCCTCGCTCACCTTCTGCAGGCCAAATCTGAGTTCTGGCACTACAGCTTCTTCTTCATGGACTATGTGGGGGTCGCCATTTACCAGTACGGCAGCGCTCTGGGGCACTACTACTATGCCATTGAACCAAGCTGGCACGAGAAGATCAAGGGGTTTTACATGCCGGTGGCTGTCCTGTTAGCGTGGCTGTCCTGCGCCGGTTCCTGCTATGCCAAGTACCGGTACCACCAGTCCGCTCGCCTTCTGAGCCGGCTCTGCCAGGAGCTGCCCTCTGGCCTGGCATACATGCTGGACATCAGCCCCGTGGTCCACCGCATCTACGCTGCGGTGCCCTCTGAGCGGGCTGACCCGGCTCTTCTGTATCACAAGTGCCAGGTGCTGTTTTTCCTTATCGGTGCTTTTTTTTTCTCACACCCTTACCCTGAGAAATGGTTCCCTGGGAAATGTCACTTCTTCGGGCAGAGCCATCAGATTTTTCACGTGTGCCTGGTACTCTGCACGCTGGCGCAGATCGAGGCGGTGGTGTTGGACTATGAGTCCAGGCGACACATCTATTCCACTCTTCAGGGTGATTTGGCGCACAACTTCTCTGCCCTGTGCCTCTTCACTGTGACCTGCTCTGTCCTCACAGCTGCTTACATGGCCCGGAAGGTGAAGAACAAGCTGAACTTCAAAGAAGAGTAAGAGCCCTGAAGGGGAAGCAGGTGAGCTCACCTGAACGGTTGATCTGTAGCCAGCTGTGGTGTTGCTGGCATGAATCTGGCTACAAACTTCGAGGAGAAGAGGAATTAAACGCTTTGCGAACTGTTACTTGGCAGTGCGCTCTGTAGGGAGGGAAAGTAAGAGCTGCTTTTTATGCTTTTTAAATTCAAAATTAGTTCCAGCTTGCTCTTAAAATGGTACACTGCTTTAATTCACGTGTCTGAATAAACAGTTGGAACAAAACGTTGTTAGCGCTGCAGCCCTGTACCCGGACAGCGGTGGGCTGGGAAGGGTTCTTGGAGGCTACCAGGTCTCACAGCAAAAGGTAAGGAGATGCCATCCGGGCCCCCCCTGTTAGCGGTGGCAGAATTCCAACCCGTGGAGACAGACTGAGGTGAGCTTGTATAAAGCGCAAACAAAGGTAGCAAATTAATTTAATACCATTTCAGGCCCCTTTTATACGGCTTAGGGAGTTGTACAGAGCTATCCATGCAGTGACAGGGCCCTTACCCGGTGCGAGCGCAGGGGTGAGGAAGGCAGGGGCCCTGTCCTTAGAAGTGCAGTAAGAAGACAGACAGGGAGGGCACAGCTGGGGTTCCTTTGAGGGAGGCTGAGCCCCAGGGCACCAACAGGGACCTCCGCACGCCCTGGGGAGGATGAGGCCCTGGAGCCAGGCACGGCTGGGTTGGTTTGAAGCACACAGCCCTGACCTGAAGAGAGGGGGCAAACCCAGGGCAGGGAACTGCTGGGCCTGCAGCTGCGGCTTGTAAAGACAAGGCGAGAGGGGCTGGGGGAGGATAGGGCTTCGCTTCTGTTTAGCAAAGAGCTGGGCTGGGGGCAAGAGAGAGAGAAAGAGGAGAAAAAACCCCAGGTGTATTGTGCTGTTCCCCCTCTGACCTGCACAGCAGCCCCTGCTCCTGCCCCCCGTTGGTATCCCTGCCAGCACTCGGTCCCCTCTTGCCGAGGAGGCTCCGGCACCGGCTACCCCTCTCCTGCGCTGGTCGAGGCAGCCGGTCCGGCTCTCGGGGCCCACACGATACCGCCCATCCGCCCGCCGCCATACCCTCCCCTCACGGAGCCACCGCCCCGGCGCCTTATATAGGGCACGGCCCAGAGTGGGCGGGGACTCCGCCTGCCGCTCATCCCGCCGCGCCGCTCGGATTGGTTGCTCTCCACCACGAGCGCGCGCGGTGGCTGTTGGCGGCCGTTAGGCGGGGGCGGCGCGAGCGAGAGGCGGGAAGAGGGAGCGGAGCTGAGGGGGCTGAGGGGACGCCCGGCCCGGCCCGGCTCCCCGCCCCGGGCACCGCTCCGCCGGCCGTCCCTGCCCCGCGGAGGGGTCCCGCTCAGCCCCGAGGCGCCGGTCGGAGCCCGCCCGCTGCCGGGGATGAAGCGCAGGCGCAGAGGTGGCGCGATCCGGCCGGCCGGAGCGTGCGATGTCTGGCTGGACACCGCCGAGCTGAAGCAGAGCGCGGCGCAGGTGGGGCTCGGCGCGGGGGGAACCCGGCCGAGGAGGGGGCGGCTGTAGCCTCCCCTCAGCGCTGCCAGGCGGGGTGTGCCCCGGTCCCCCGTCCCGAGGGAGCGTGTGGCTGCCTGGGGTGGGAGATGCCGCCGTGGTGTGAGCCGGGAGGGGCTGGCGGAGCGAGGCTGGGAGCTGGGTGCAACGCAGAAGTGTTTCAAGAGGGGCGGGATGGGGTTAGGAAAGCTGGGAGGCTGCAGCAGGGCTGGGACAGTCTTGGTCCTGAGCACCCTGCTCCGGGTGATCCTGCCTGGGCAGGGGGCGGATAAGGTGACCTCCGTGGGCCCCTTCCCACCTCAGCCATTCTGTGATGGTGTCGCAGGCAGCGTTGAAGTATTTAACAAAGGTGGGAACTAGGCCGCGACGTTGGAAGAAGGTTCGAGTTGTTTTTAATGGTGTATGTTCACTTCCCACTTGTTTTTTTCCCTACCCAGTCTCTCATAGCCAAGCCAAAAGCATCTAGTCGAGTTCCGGAAAGGAAGCACACCTCGGTTCCTTTCACGCAGACAAGAGCCTCTCAGCCACGCACCAGGCAAACCACCATCTCCGCCTTCTTCAGCACGCAGACAGGTAATGTGGACCGGCCTGTGCCCCCACAGGGAAGTAGTTTCAGGCTGTAATAGGAAATCATCTGGCTTTATTTCTTGGCACCTTTACTAGGCAGAAAAATACATCTTTGAGCAAAGAGGGTGAAGGTTAAAGGCTTGAACTCCCAGAAATAACTTCATTGTTAATGAAGGTTAATCTAGATGCAAGCGCTTTTTGCAGTGTCAGACTAAAGCGTAAGTAACAGCAGTCACAGCCAGTCTTCACTGGAGAGCAATCTGAACTCTAAATAATGCACTGGGCTTTACTCCCTACAAAACTGGAGTTTTCAGAGGAATGTTGGGAAGCCTGGCTCAGCCCAAGCGCTGATACAAACCATCCAGGTGGCAAAACATCCAGTTCTGGGTTGCTGGCTGGTATCACATAAAGGACAATCCAGTTGGGAACGCCGCTTGGGCTGGGGCAGGGCGCAGTCTGGGCAGGAGCACCGAGCCTGGCCGTGTCCTGTGGGCAGCTCTCCCTGCCTGGGCAAGGTGCAGTGTTCAGGGCGTTATGTGCCCGGTTTGTTCCAAACAATAGCAGCCCTAAATTGTCAGTTAAATGCCCTTGGAATTATAGCTAAAAGTGAAAATTAACGTTACTTGGTTCAAAGAATCTCCCTGCAAGGGGAGTCAGCAAAAGGTGTGCGAGGAAAGTTTTTTATGAAGGGTTGGACAAAGCCTTTTCTAAAGAATGCAGTGGTTAATCCGAACTGAACCAGTGAAGGAATCGCAAGGGAACTGGGATATTTAAGCTAATTAAGCCAGCTCACAACCTCTGTGCTTTTGAGGCTGCTTTTATGCTCTGGGGTTTATCCGTGAGTCTCAAATTAACAAATATGGAGAGAAATGAAATAGATGCAGAAACCAGCAGTGTAGGATTGTGTAGTTGTTTGTATATTGTAAGTCGTGTAATGGCTAGTTCATCAACATTAAACTAGTTCAGCAATAAGCAGATGAGAGGAAGCATTACATAAATGGTACAATTTAATTATTTGACAGTTTTCGTGTTGTGACAGGGCCATTGACGGTTTTTGCTTTGAATTCATTATTCCTCCTCTTTTTGAATGTGTTGTGTGCTTTCTCCTTTTTTCGTTTGATTCCCTCAGTTGATTGCATTCACTTAGTCACTGCGTGTGTTTGGATTCATTGAATGCTGCTGGTCTTTGTCAGAGGTGTGTAGGATTTAAGATGCTGGAGTATTTCTTATTTGTAATTTTTTTTCCTTTTAGCATATCTTGAACTGAGGATGAGCTCTCGTATATTGAGAAGCTATGTTAAATTTTATATTAAATGGTTTCAGAAGCAAATGTGGAACTTGATGCCTTCATCCGATGATGAAGGCAAGCTGTAGAAGTTTCACTGTGGGGTTTTGTGTTGGTTTTTTTTTTTTTTTGTGTAACTCTTGAGCTGCCTGGAAAGCTGAGAGGAGGAAGGCAGAGAAGCCAAAAACTGTCGCAGCTGGAGGTGCAGCTCTTCCATCAGCCATTCCATCGCAGCCTCAGCAGCGCAAATACAGATTGTTACGAGGCGGCGGCAGGGCTGGTCTGGTGTAGACCAGTCCGTGTGGTGTTATTGGAAGGAGCAGTGAAGCGGCAGTTCTGAGTCAAGCATCAAGGAATGGTGCTGTGGGTAGTGACTAACCCTTAGAAATGTGCGTGCCAGCTCTGGCTTTAACCAATTCTGTGTTGTTTTCAGATGAAAAAGACAAAGAAAACTGCAGGCCATCTTCTTTCATCTTAAATAAAGACTGTAAAGACAAAGGGATTTCTTTGGCTGCTTCCCCTGTGAAGATCTTGGCTTTGCCGCAGATGGAGGAAGCCCAGAAAGAATCCTTCAGAGCCGAGGCGGGGACGGTGCAGGTTACACCACAGCGTCGTGCACAGAAAGCACCAGCCTCGCCGACTCCATTGCCAGACTCTTTGGTGTTACAAGCGGACTCCCACAGCAAGAGTGGGACAGGAGGATCCTGTGGGGCAGGAGAGGATTGCTGCTTCTTCAGCTTCACCCAGGATTCAGAGGGCAACCGGATCATTGCTCACAGAAACACGTCTGATTTATTTGCTGGAGAAACGGTTTCAGCACGTGGCAGGGTAACTTCAGACTGCGGGACAAACAAACGAGAGCGCCAGCTGCTCCCAGAGGAGGTGAAGACCACACCTGGTTTTCAACCAAGACTTGGTGCAAACCAGAGTAAGAGACCACACCAATCGAGTGTTAATTCTTTAATTGATTTCACTGAGACAGAGAATATAAATCCTACTATATTGAGAGACAGTACCTGGGCTGTTGGCTTTTATTCATCTCCAAAAAGACCAGCTGGAGCACAGCCTCTGAGAGAGCGCAGCCAGAACGCTGGTGCTGGTTCAGCTGAGGAGGGATGGGGCAGTAAGACAGGACTGAGCAGTCCCTGCAGGCAGTTGTTCACCCAGGATTCCGAGGGCAACACAGTAATCGCTCACCACGGCCAGAACTTCCCATCTCCTCGCAAGGACAGCGGCAGCTCTCGCAGGCAGCTGCCGAACTCCCCCTACAAGGGCTGTTCCAGCGATGCTGCCAAGAGGAGCTTGAGCAAACTGGGGGAGCAGCAGTTAGAAGTGTGCTATGATTTACTGTTCACGCAGGATTCGGAAGGGAACAGAGTGATTAAACACTGCTAAGTGACCTTGAATAGGTCGCCTAATGACCTCTTGTGAAGTCTCAGGAGAGCATTTTTTTGTAAGAAAGCGGTCAGAATTGGGTAAGTGTACCTATTGTTTCTGTATGTACGGTCTAGCCAGCATGTGCAGTAGACAGACGCAACAGGCAGCACCTCTTTGTTCTCTGACATTTTGGTTTAATAAAAATAAAATTTTGAAGGAGCATGTTTATAGCGGTTTGACCGTTTCAATCAGCCTGTGTGACTAAGGCCTGGCTTTACTACTGCCTGGTGTTTGTGTGTCATAGTTCTGTTCAGCCTGAAAGCCCGCTGCTAACATGTCTGTATTTCTTAGGATCCTGGAAGTCCAAATTTAAAGGTTTTCTACGCTGAGGTCAGGAACCACCCTGTCTGCTTCACGTTAGCTGCCTCGAGGAAGCAGTAGGCTCAGCTGCACTCTGTTTACGTCAGGACTGTGGGTGTGCCAGCCCCTGTAGGTGACAGCTGGCGTGTGTGGCAGTAAGGAGGAGTTCATGTTTTTCAGCTTGTGTGTCTCTAACTGTGAAAGCTGTGCCTCTGCTAGCTGCAGGTGGGATCCCAGCACTTAACTGCTGTTGCCAGACTTACCAGAGCTTTAAAGCGAAGAAGACTGACAAAGAGGGGGAGTTGTCACATTGCATCTGTCCTGGCTAAGTCTGAACTGCAGTCCTGACACTGGACTCATAGCTCTTTCGCAGGCAGGGATGCACCTGGCTGGAGCGGGGTGTGCTCGCGGGGGGTTACAGCTGCAGGGCGAGTCCGTCAGTCTGGCCCTGGTGAGGTGAAGAGCGGAGCAGTGAGCACTGCGGGCAGCAGCAAGGACTGGTCAGTACTGGTTTTATCTGCGTGTGGCAGCTGCTGCCTCTCACTAACAGCAGTGGTGCTTCCTGTGTGCTGTTTGCACGGCTTGTTCAACATAATCCCCTGCTTTTGGCTGCGTAGCGTTTTGGATGGGCGTGCTTTAGATTGTATCTGTCTCTGAAGTGCAGGGACCAGCTGCTCAAAAACCCCAGGGGTCACGCGCAGCAGACAGCAGAGTCCATCTGTGACCATGATCACGCTCCAGGACAACAGCCTGCTTTGTCAGCAGCAACTGCCCAGTTTTTTCCTACTTTTTTTTTTTTTTTTTAAAATGTTGAGTATGTCTTTAACACTGCAGGTGTTGCCATTTAAGCTATCTTGACCTTCCCATTGGGCCAGACTGGAGTTATTTCATAGTTCAGAAGTTAACTGCTCTGATACAATCTTACATCCAGCTGGTACATGGAGCATGTTCCCAGGAACAGGGGCTCTTGGTTACAGCCTCATCTTCTCCGTAAGCAGGTGTATTCCCACGGAATTGTTATGCAAATGAGCCTTATTGGGACAGAGAGAGAATGAACATATCCTCCAGTGGCTCTTGGTTTGCATCTGAGGGGGGAAGAGCTGTAGCAACTCCCTATAAAGCTGATTAAGTCCTAAATGCTATTTCTGCTCTCACTCAGTGGGTGCCCAGAGACAATAAAAGCCTCTTCTGGGGATGATGGTCTAATTTTTCAAGGACTGAGGGCAGGGTGGGTAAGAAAATCCTTGGCATCTGAGTACATTCATCTGCAGCACGACCAGCCAAACACTTCAGCTGCAGCAGCTGAAATGCCACACAGGCCCCCAACCTCTCCAAGATACAGGCACTGCCGCTGACATGTTTGGACATCTGCACATTAATAATATCAAGGACAACCACTTGTCTTATTAAGGCTCCATTTTATATAAAGGAAAAAAAAAAAAATCATACTTTAAATACAGCCATGAGGAACACTGCAGAGACTGTGTAGCTGAAGGAAACCTCTTCAGTTAGTGAGAACTGTAGCCAGAGACAATGCCAAGTTCCTGCTTCCCTTTTCTCAGGTGACGGCTCTTGTGGTGGGTGCTCAGTTCTTAGCATTGGTGGTTCAATAAATAGACCTTCTGAATGCTAAATAAAGTACATTATCTGAATATAAGGACTATTAATGAAACATTAAATTACTGGCAAGAAATTAAGGCCGTTCTGTCATGCAACTGTGGGGATAATTTGTGAGTTAAGAAATACCCAGGGCATACTAAAACCAGCCAGCATCCCGTAGGCGTGACTGAGTGGTTTGATCCTTGACTGCAGTTTCATCCTGCCATCGGGTCAGCCAGAGTTATCGGGAAGACGCCTTTTACCGCTGTGATTCAACAACCTCCCAAACACTGAAAATGTGCAAGCATTATTTAGCTTATTCTCAGCAGCTCTGCACCATACTAGGAACAGAGAAAGAACTGGATGTTTGACATCCGTTTATACTGGAAATGGTAACTAGTTATATTGTAACAAGGCCGTTATAAGTTAATGCTTAATTTGAACATAAAGAAAATTGTAGGTAGAAAGAACGTCATCCAGCAACACTCATTGCACTCTTCAGAAGATCCTTATCAATAATCAACATCAAAATACAGGTGGAAAACAATTTCCATCTTCTTAAAAAGTTTTTTCTTAAATATAACAATACATGGAAAACACATCAAATCCATAGGGTCTTTCCTAAGTAAGTGTCCAGTGCAGAAACCACTTCTAATTAAAAGAGGCAAAAGGCTCAATCCTTAGGAAGGCAGCTACTGTGGAGAAAATTTTGGGAGCATAACACTTTTGCTTACAGAGTTTAATGACAGTAACATCATTTCTCCTTCATGGCCAGATCTTCATCCTTTAGGGCAAATTTTCTTCTCAGAACTTCTGCTATAAGAACGGCAGGGTCTTCCTCCTTCATTGACGTTCGGTTTCTACATGGAAGACAACAGCACAGTGAATTAGTAAAGAGAAGTGCCAAAGTTGATGGCTTACAGCTCTGGCTGGAGTCTTTCTAAGTGTTTTTCTGCAGCCTTTATCATCAGCCTTTGTTGCAAGTGGAGGAGGTGCAAGAAAAAAAAACAACAAAAAAGTAGCTAAAAATTCGCTCTTTATAATTTTTATTCAACTGTGTTAATAACAGGTAAGTAAAATAAAACTTCACAAGTTATTTACAGCCTACATCCCCTCAATATAAGTCTACGAGTGGTGTAGAGTTTGAGTTGAATTCCTAGAACAATTTTTCATGAATTTTGCTATGCAACAGATCAATGCTTTCATATTTAAATGCAGGGAATGATGGGTATTTTAAAGGAGGGCTGGTATACATTTTCCTCTGCTTAGCTACTGCACTTGAGTTTTTCTGTAGCATTCTATTATCAAAGCACCCTGCCTCTTTCAACAAGTTCAGACAGGCAGTTCACTTTAGAAGTGTTAGCAGCTTATTTTACAAGAAGCCAAAACCCAGTTCTTTTTCCTCAGATCTCACTAAGGTTTTGTTTAGAACCTGCAATAATAATATCAGAGCTTAACTTTTTTTTTATAACTGAAGCCCTCCCTTGGTCAGAAAATATTATGGGTGTTTTAAACATTCCTAAAAGAAAAAATCCCCCCAAAGTATTTCCATACATATTTAGGAGGAGCTTGTTCTCAAATTAACGGTGAAGGCTTTTAGTAAGCTGTGTAAGATGCCATTGAGCTGCTCTCAGGTAACCCTTAGCGCTGTGTCAGATTTGTCTGATGCAAGTTCTTAATTTACTATTTAAAAGATGATTTTGTAGCCAGAATCATGCCTTTGATTTCATCCAGACAGAACTGTTCCTTCAGAAAAGGGTGCAGAGAAAGCGCAGAGTACAGGCTCTAGACCCTTCCCCAAACCATTCCTTCCACACGGGCGAACCTGAGAATTCAGAGTTACCCACGCACCCATCAGCTGCCTCTGAAGAGGGGCAGGGGGAAACCGAGGCAGCCAGAGGAGGAGGCGACACTGACAGCAGTGAGGAGAGGCAGCACTGACACAGCCTCGAGCTGTGCCGATCACAAGGAAAAGCTCTCCCAGGATGAGTGAAGAGACAGATAACCCACACCGTGGTGAGAAGAGGAACCTCTCCTACCAAAGCGTACAATGTCCTACAGCGAAGCACAACCAGCAGCAGACCACGGAGCACCAGTGTTCACCTTCAGTGTCTCAGCCCTTTATAGCTGCTTGAAGGGCCAAGGAAATAATCATGGAAAGATGAAGTTGTTGAGCCCCGTACCAGTAGTACTTACAAACAGAAGTGTACTCACAGTCCAAGCAGCTCCTCACGCTACCTGTCTCACCCCACGCTGAGCGCACGGCTCAGCAGGCACACCACTCAGCCACTCCCCGCGCAGAGGCCACCACAGACACTGTCACAGGCTCTAGTTCACATTTGTTGAAACATGCACATTTCTGCAAGCGTTTCTCACTCATTCCTGAAGCTTCCAAGGTTGTGTTTAAGCACCAAGTCCTAAATAGGAGCATCAGAGAAGCATCCATGTAGTTATCTCATTAAGCATCATTTGGTACCTTCATCCACTTAAAGAGTACATGATCCTTCTAAGTGTTTCAAGTGCCGCGTGCCTACACTAGCAAATCTGCCCTGCGTAACCTAACAGCACGTCTGCAAGGTGAGCACAGCTGTAGAAGCATGGGGCTGCTCATAAAACTGCATGGACACTGTAGGATTGCGTCTAGGAATTGAAGCTCATCAAAGTAATGAAAACCAGTGATTTATTTAATGTAATTTTTCAACTATCTGTGATTCTTCAAACAGCTTTAATTAAGCTGTAATACCTGTATCCTAGAACATCACTGTTGCACGTAGGAGGCAAGTTAGAGGTTGAGACAGAGAAACACATGACAGGAAAATGATTTAGCTCCAGCAAGAAAGCTCCAGTCTCGAGCTTTTCTATTAAAGTGTTCCTGGTCTTGACGCAAGCAGCAGCAGCAGCAGCGAGGGTGACCCAGCTCATCAGTCAAGCCATTGCAAGGGGAAAAGGGGTCCCGGTGATTCAGTTCCTTTGCCTACTGTACCCCAGCGAGGAGGCATTTGGCAGCTATGCCCTTCCCCCCAAGTATTCTACAGTACAAAATCCTTGCTCTCCCCCGTCTCCTGCAACTTTGAAAATCAACGCTGTTGGTAAATCCTGCCTTTGTGCACAAGCCATCTCTGCCTCCCACTCATTCACACCGCTTCTCTCCCAGGGTAACAGCAAGATCAAACGCCTTCATCCGCTATCAGCTGTTCTCATAAGTTCCGTCGAGGAAATTGAAGTCGAATTGTGACCCATTATATTGCAACGTTCCCCATCCCCTACACACTGCTTTTCACACAGGATCAGCTACGCGGCTGCTGAAGACACACTCATGTGCCCCACAACTACCACATGCAGAAGGGTAACACAGACAGCCGATTATCCCAGCTTCAGCGTAAACAACTGCTAACTGACCAGCACGTGAACCGGGCCGTGGCTAACAAACACTCATACGTACAAGTCACATTTTCATTTCTGCCTCCTGGATTTGCTCCAGCTCTCCTCAAAGACTTTGCAAACAGCCTCCCCCCAGTCAGCACCCGGCTCCTCATGATTCCACCAGTGCTGGCAGGAGCCTTGCCGGCATATCCAGGCGTGGACAAGAAATGCCTCAGATTTCCCTACCATAATCTGTATTCGTACTATTTTTTTTTTTCTCCTGAATAATGCACATTTCCCTGTCTTCATCTGGCACAGAAGGTGGCAGTTTTCTTACCCTGAAAAGTCTGCTTTCACAGAAGGCTGACATACCAGAAGATTGATAATTACACTGTTACATGTGAATGCTTAGTCCTACAGGTACCCATGTTTCTGATAAAGTTAAAACATTACATGTCACAACATGAAACATCTGCAAGCTTTTCTGGATTTAATAGAGCCACTGAATTACAATAGCAGAGGTAGGTTACCTAAAGCCTAATCCAAACCTCTGTTGAGCCAATCCGGTCGAGTCACACACAGCAGCAGGTATTTTTCTTGAGAATTCTCTCTCCCTTTGACTAATAATTCAGAATTATTTTTGGATGCCCAAAGCACTGCTTTGCAACAGACAGGAAGAAAGAAGAGGAGCAATTAATCTGTGGTCCATGAATTTTACTCACCCTCAAGAAAGATTATAGGCATTTATATGAAGCAAGTGAGTGTTTAAGCTTTGAGTAATATTTAACACTTAGGAAAACAAGAGCGAAAGGGTATGCTCTGTGAATTACGGATGTATAATACCATACTGATGTTCCGGATGCAAGCTGAACCTATTTCTCTCATTTGACTATATAATTTTTTCAGTGCTGAGAATTTAATTTCTTTTAAACTGAATTAGGCATAGAAATCGTGAACAGCCATCACACAACATGTTATTTTTGGCCAGGAATCTTACTCACACAACATAATGGCTGGATAGATCTTCGGGCTGAAAAATGTGGAAACTGAACTTTATCACTGTGATTTCACATGTAAGACGAAGGCAGCGCAGCTAACATCAACGAAGCTACTTTATCAGCTGGGCAGAATTCTGCCTCAGCCATGCAGCAGCTGGCACGTCAGCAGCTTGAGGCGTTCTCATGATCAATGTGTAAACTCATCACCGAGACAAGTGAAAACTCACTCTGCCCACGCTCAGAGCTGGGCCAGATGCAAAAGCCGAGAAGCTGAAAAGCTCCGCGTGTTAATTCCTGCACGTGCCGGGCAAAAAAGCTGCTGAGCTTCCCAACTGCTTGGGCCTGCAGGATGGTCTAAGCACCGGCCCCCGGAATCACTGCAAGCAGAGAGAGCAGTGCGGCCCTCACTGATGGTTGCCAGTACACATGGTTCTGGTTTTTATCTGGGCAAACGCATGCTTTTTTTCAGGTGAACAAGTTGAAGCAGCCAAACATTGTGCTAATTGGTTTAAGTGCCCCTCCACTGTTTTCTATCCAGGCAAGTAAGCCAACATCAAAAAAAAAAACAACCCAGAAAAATGAAGTGTTAGCAAGTTCTGCTACAAACAGGTACTTCTCCCTGTGAATCATGAATATAGAGCAGCATCAACAGGCAGTGAATGCAACGTCCGGCGTCTACAATGATTTGACCGACAGCAAAAAAAAGAGATAACATAAAATCAAGAGAGTTCAGGAAGCACTTACAAGTCTTTGCTCTGCTTCATCCTATGAATGTCTTTAAGAATGCCCATCATGTCTGCAAAACTGCTGGCCTTTGAAAGAGACACAGAATCTTCCTCGTCAGGATCCTTTGGTTCTGGTTTACAACACTCGGAGGTTGCAGAACAAAGCATGGAGACTGACGGGAGGTCGGGGCTTTCGAGTTCTGCCTCCTCCTCTGTGATATCGCTAATGACAAAGGAAGTTGTGGATTGGAAAGAGGGTCCAAAACAAGGTAAAGGAGAAGATGCATTTGAACTTCCTGGAGATAATAAATCTGGTGTTAATGAAGCAGAAGCTGAAAAAGAAAACAATATAGGTGGATAGATAAGCTAATAACAAGCCATGTAGGTATTTTTTCCCCCAAAACAAGAGAATATAAATCGAGGTATCATCAGCCAGCCTCCTCCATGCTCTAAGAAAACAAACTCATCATATTCTCTGTTACCCTCCATGTTCACTCTGCTTCCTATCACACCATGTTGCAACACAAGACCTTCTCCAATACCTTTTAACCCACCAACCCCCTGAAGTATCTCTATTCCTATCGTGTCCATCACCGTATCACCCCTCCAGGTCAAACACTGCGCCCCGTCCTTGCAGAAGTCAAGCAATGTTTACTTTTTCCGGTTTTACAGATATGAAATGGAAGAACAGAGATTTAGCTGCTGCTCAGGGTCACGGAGGGAGCCTGTGTCAGAATGTCGGTCTTAATTGTCTTAACTTTTCTCCTCTTTTTCTTCATCGCCTTGAGAACTGCTTGCCTTTCTTTTCCTTTCAGACTTCCCCCATGACCACTATGCCTGGTGAGAATGCAGAGCTGGTTCAGGAGCTCCAGCATTTTACACTAGATGGTCACAGCAACTCGCTGTGTGACTGCAGGCATTCTGACCTGTTTTGCTTTCCATCACCCATCTGTAAAATGAGACTGGCATCCGCCTATTCCACAGGGAAGATGGGATTTATTTGTTCATGCTTTAAAATGCAGTGAGGGTAAGAGCAGCTATATAAATTCCGAGTGTTATTAAGTGAAAATGAGTTAGATATTTCCAATGTAAAACACAAAGGGAAAACAACCAAAAACCCCCCAAAATGCTTAGTGCACGTCTCCTTGAAAGAACCTTCCTGTATTGAAAACAAACTGTACCTTAAAGCACTAATGCTCTTGGCCTCAAGAGTAAACTTGTAGATAGTTATCAATTTCCAATTAAGAGATTTCTCTAACAGTACATAATAAAGCAGATTGCACAATATTTCTTTTTTGACATCAGTCTTTCCAAAATAAGCCTGCTAAATAGTTATCTCCTTCATCAGATTACTGAGCTGCAGCTAGGCCCTAAATCACAGCTCCCCGTTATTGACTTAGAGGACGCAAAGTCAATACGAACTGTTCTCAAATGCCAGCTGATAACAACCAGGCACACTGCTGAGTAGAGAGGGAGAGAAAAAGGTATTAAATGATTAAATCATTTTTCTCCCATCTGGATCTCTAATTTTCCTTGTTATTACTCTCCCTGAATTAAAGTGGACTTTTCTAGCACACAGCTTGAGCAACTGTAGAGCTGAAACAACACTTAGAAGGAAAAAATCCCAGAATTTCCCCTGTTCTTTATTCCAATTCGGTTGTTCCTCTCATCTTGCATAAAGAAGAAAGAGGACACACGCAGCCTCTCGAAGGGGACATCTGTGATGCCTTGTTTTACGCTTATTCTCTGCAGAGTTGAGGGTAATGTGGCTTCATTTTACCACGCTGCTGCAAGAGTCGAGGCAAGTGGCACACAGGATCCTGTGTACTGTGACAGCACCAAAGATGACAAGAAACACCAGCACGTGCATTACCTCACAACAGCCCCTTTACCATGGAAGTGAAGAAACATCTCATCTAAACACAACTTCACATGCTAAAAACGTCATACATACTCTCACGTGGTGGCACGTATATTTACACTATTGATATCAAATGGATTCTTACAAGCCCATTGACCACCACACAGAACTGAACCCCCCCCCAAACCTCCCAGGTAGAAACCAGCATTTCAACTAAATTAAACACCACAACTCTCTTTTATGTTCAAATGCGTTTATGGCTCCTGGATAGCTAGACTAAATATAAGCAGTCATTAAAGCTGCAAGTCCCTTGGGGCTACAATAATCAGACAACCACGTCATCTTTCGCAGGTCACGAGAGATCTGGTCTCGTGCACACACTACGCACTGCAGCGCAAAGCAGCAATCTGGGAATTAAAAAAGATATTTGCTTTCAGATATAGGATAAGAAGGTTTCATCAGTTACTTTTACAGGAATTAACCCGCCTGATATAATTTCCAGTGTGGCACAATCCTGTTTGTTTGTTTTAAGTAATGGGAAGAATTACAGGTCCTTTTTTTCCTCTGGAAAGCAGCCATAACACAGCTGTCGCCTTGGTTATTGGCAAAAGTATCCTGCGTAAAAGAAATGCAGCTTTTAAGAAAAACTGTCTTCAAGGAGGACTAAATTCCTTTAGTTTGCAAAACTGTTCAACGGTTTTTGAGTTAGGAGATCAACAACTCTGCCTTCTGAATACTCCATAAATAGATACCAAGGTATTTCTATCTTACTAGTTTCCACACTCTAAGTGGTTTTAGCAAGACTTGTAGAACCACTGGAATTTGGATTCTACCAAATATCTTCATATTTTCAGAGCTGAGTATACAGGAAAAGGACGAGAGGAAGAGAGTAAGTCTTTCCTCACGGTTCAGTTTTGCAGCTAAAACACAGCTTTTAGTTGCATACAAATTTACCAAAGAAAATAAATAAATTGGTTCAGCTAGGCTTTTCCCCAAATACCTCATTTGCTACAGAAATGGCACGGTCATTTTCAGAACAGAAACAAACACCAACATCTCGCTCCTACCCAAATCAAGGCATAACCCAGGCACTCATGGCTGACTTGGAGCAGGAATGGCAAGAATACACCAATGTTTTCATGGAAAAAGGTGCTTGAGATGAGTCAACCTCCAGATCAAATGCAGTCACAAAGCACCAGTTGGTATTTCTCAAAAACAAGCTGGAATCCTCCAACGAAAGAGATGCAAACATCTAAATACAGAACCAGCACCGAGCTGACAGCAAAGATGGCATCCCACCAACGGGAACCACAGCTCTGCTGGAAAAACAACATGCAAGTCTGCTTCATATGGAGGAAATAACACGGTTCACTAACTCAGCCCTTCTTGTTCAACAAACAAAGGCTCATTATATTCCTACCTGATTCTGCAGCGACTATTTTAGCTATCTGACTCCGAAGGTGACTCAGCTCATCCTGGAGCTCTGTTGTTCGGCTCAGTGCTGGTAAACCAGGTTTCTTCAAGGCGAGCAGCTTCTCCTCCTGCTTCCTCAGGTTGGGGACTGAAGCGTTTCGCTGTATAACAGTGAAGGGACTCGGCTTCCACTTGTGCTTCAGTGGGCGAGTGTCACTTCTACAGGACAAAAACCTGTTGGTCATTTACAAGGTCCAGACCCCTCTGTGACAACAACACTCGGCAATGCTCTGCCTCCACCTCAGGACAGCAGAAGACTTCAACACAATGACTTAAGCCTTTGCGCCACTGTCTGTAAGTACCACTGCTACCACTGCATTTACCACCGTATAGATGTGCTGTGCTGCTCTATGTGCTCTCTCTGCGTTACACGGAAGAGAAAGCCTGTCACAGAAATCATGACCCAACAGCACACGATGTGGTGAGAGGACGCAGGGACAGAAGCCTGGGCATGCTCACATAGTTTCAAGTAATTTCTCTCCTAACTTGTGTCTCCATGCTGGGCAGCGCGCTGGATGCACTTACCCATTAACTTTTGCCTCTGATTTCAAAGTCCATTTTATCTTTCACAAGATACCTATTACGACTGCCCTGCTTTAAGGACAAAAGTCCAACTGACCAGAACCAAACTCCTGGGGACAGAGCATTTCAATCTCAGGAGAACTCAACTCTTCAACTTTCTAACCAGAAAATACCACGGATCGGGGGGATACTCTGCACAGATCTTTCAGTGAGTAAAATATGGTATGGTGTTGTGGTCTGGGCCAGGACACGTGGCACAGGTTCTTAGCACTTCCTAAAGGAATTCCTCCCCAGGTCCTTTGTCCAATTTTTTTTCTTTTTTTTTTTTTCCTGTCTCTTGGGAAAAATGTCTTTCAACTGGCACCGGATCAGACCTTGAGGACTGGAAGACTGGAAGTTGTGATCATTTGATCAGTGTCTGGCCTATGCTGCAGGAAATAAACCAGTGTATAAAAATAAGGAGCAGCAGACACAAAGAGGAAACCAACCTGACTCTCGCATATGTTTCTTCATCATCAGCTGCTATCCACACAATGTCTGCCAAGGTGGGGACTGGAGGGACGTCATTTAAATAGAGCTCCGAAACATTTGGTAGAACCTAAGAAGAAGAAAATTGCATGAAGGAGACGGTGGTCCTGTCTCCTGAAGCTGCCCCAGATGTGCTGCAGGGGCTGTCAGAGCTTTTCTCATCCGCACCAGGTCGGCAGCTGCATCTGTCAGATGTGTGACACCAAAACCATCTGACTTACAGAGACATAGTGCTTACGCGCCTCAGCTTCTGCACGTGTTCTTGGGTGCATTACTGTGCTCTGTGAGACTGAGCAGCAAGGCAGCAAAGGGACACTTGATACAGCTTAGCACGCTGCCAAGGCCACGTGCAACACTTTGCCACTACAAGTCCCAGCGCTGCCCTTGAACTTAAACAGTGACGTAAGTGTTTCCACAAACCCTGTTTTACTGTTTAGGAAACACAGGCCCAGAGGGCATACGGCTTGCTGGAGGTCACACAATGGAGCACTGGATCAGCAACTCCAGGTTTCTGTCTCCTCTAGCTTGCTAACCCAGTCCACAGACTCTATTTGAGCAGGTATTTTCCTCAAGTTGCCAATGATCACTTTACAAGAACAGAATTAAAAAAAAAAAAAAAAATTAATAAAAATCTTAAAATTAACTATACTGCTACATGAGTTTTGTGAATACAACTCAGCAGACAGATTTGGCTGACAGAACAGCAGCTTGTGACAGTGCCTTGCCTTGCTCTAGAGCAGCAGTTTCCTATATGCGATCACCAAACCCCTCATGAGTCCGCTTACCTCAAAGGTTGCTCTGGGACAGGGTTTTAAAGGGAGGTTTGACCCGATCCTCCTGACAACGCTGCGTGCTGAGCCATGGGGTTTGTTCTGCCAGATGGGGATCGTCTACAAGAAGCCACGTGATAAAATTAATATTTCAAATCAGTTGCCCTTCTTAAAATTTATTAAATTGGAAATTGTTCTATACAATCTACTCAAGAGCTCTGATCTCTGACTTTTTATTTGCTGAGTGATACTTTTAATTGGGAACCTGCTAATAACTAAGGTGCTTATTCGATAAAACTTTTTCAGCTAAACACACATGAAAGCCAGCCAGTTACTAAGTGCCATTTTAAACAAGGCTGTAGTATTTTCAGAACTGAAAACTAAAAGCATTCAGTAACAGACACTGAGCTCCACATGAAAACGCACCAAAAGGAGGAAAACAGTATCCCATGAGGGGCCCAGAAGAAAAATTAAATCAGAAGAAAGTTTCATTTAAAGTAACACTCTCGCTTCCACATGATCTCTAATACCAGCAGCACTGATAAGCCTGAGAACATCTCTTGGATGACAGCAAAGTGACAACAGTGTATGCAATGCCTATCTGACTGAGGGCTGACGAGAACAGCCTTGGAGAGTGTTTTCAGAAACAGCAAATGTTTTAGTGATCTCTGGATACTTCTGAAACAGACTCCAAAAGTGAAGTTCTGTCCTTTGACGGTGTTCCTCTCTGCCAATTTTACAGCCATCACAGGCTCTCGTGACAAGAGGCAGCACAAGACTCTGCACAGTGAATGCCACAGCGACAAACCGGAATCCAAACTGGTTATTTCGCTCAGTCGACTAACAAATATATTTATTCATTTATCACCGGAGCTTGTTACACACACAATCTCTGAACGTCGGTCTTATGCAGTTAGATTTAAAAT
Organism: Burhinus bistriatus; assembly: GCA_013397275.1. Taxonomy (NCBI): domain Eukaryota; kingdom Metazoa; phylum Chordata; class Aves; order Charadriiformes; family Burhinidae; genus Burhinus; species Burhinus bistriatus. The sequence continues at coordinate 28,766 of VYXH01002687.1, forward strand.
TCCTGATGTGCGTTTTAAAGCCGAACCTCCCAGCTGGGAATGCACTGACTGCTGTGAGGGCTCTCTGGCTACCGGCCACGGGAGAGCCGGGGCGGGGAAAGGGCCGGGGGGGAGGAAAGAAGCCCAGGGAGGAGGCGGGGGAAGGGGTGGCCGCCGGCTGGGGCCGCGTTCCACTTACGGACTCCGCTGCCATCTCCGGCTCTGGCGGCGGCCGCCGGGGCGACCTCAGCGCTGGGTGCTGCGGCTCCCGCGGGTGCGGACGGGGCCCATCTCACCCCGCTGCCGCTTCTCACTGGAAGACACAAGGGACTCGCTACGGGCCCTGCCCGNGGATGGGTTTAACGAGTTCAGCTACAGCCGGGGCCCGACGGCCCGTCCCGCCGACCGGCACCGAACGGCGCGGGGCTGCTCCTGCCCCCCGGGGCCTCGCTGGCAGACATCGGCTCTGACCCGCCGTGGGGTTCAGATCAGAGCGTCACAAAGCACAGGAGGTGGGGAAAAACAACGCCGTTCC
>VYXH01002687.1:29299-47470 GCA_013397275.1 Burhinus bistriatus
AAAAAACAACTTAGTAAAGTTTACAAATAGGAGACAAAAAAAAAAGCTTGGCACGGATTAATAAAAGCTTCAGGCAACAGCTTCTGTCCGGGCAGCGACAGATCAATTAGGCAGGTTCGCAGTTCATGGGCTAACAGGGGGACACAGTCGAGTCCCCCTGTATCCCCCAGACTGCTCCAGAGGTGGCTCCGGGCAGGGCTGCAAGAGCCCGGTGCTTCACGAGGGGAAAACCAAGGTACTTCCAGGGATCCCCAAAGCGTCGTGCGAGCCCGGGCTGACCGCGGGCTCAGGCACGGGCCCTGCTCGTGCGTGGGACTGTCGCAGGCACCGTCTCCGCCAGGGAGGGTCTGCAGGATCCAAGGTGTGATGCTGCCCCTTGCAACTCCCGACCTCGGCACCGCACGGGGCAGAGGGGCTTCCCCGGCCCCGCAGAGCCGCTGCCCTGCCTGGTTTTTCCAAGCCCTGAAAGACAAAAGGAATCCCTGCCTGCTCAGCCACTGCCCTCTCTGGCCTCTTCCGCTGCAAAACCCAAGGGAAGGAGAACAAACGGAATGAACTCTCCACCCCAGCACAACTGACAGACGCAGCTTCCAAGTCGGAAGCCCCTGAACAAGGGGCTCCGGAAAGGTGCGACAAAAATACCTCAGGTGAAGCTTTGCAAAAGCCAGAGGGGCAGATGTGCGCTGCAGGTGTGCCTCCCAAGCAGCAGGGGCGAGCCAGGCACTCGGTCTCCTCTGCCGCTCTCCGCTCGGACCAAAGTCCCCCGAAAGGGATGAGACCAAAGTTCCTCAAAGGGACGAGACCGCTGGTGCGACTGGAGCTCGGTCTCAAGCGTTGCCTGGAGGCTTTGGCACTTTCCGCAGCTGAAAGCGCTGCCAGATCTAAGCCTGTCATTACTGCAGGCCCCTTGGAGCGGTAGAAGAGTGCAGAGCTAATGCATAGTTATAAAGCTGATACTGAGAAACATCCCAGGGGTAATTAATCTCACTAGAGCAATTAGTGAAGCTACACTGGTTCAGCCCAGAGGTCCATCTAAGCTCCCTCTCCAGCCACAGATACAGACAGGAGGGCTTGGGGCAGGGTGGGGACGGGGTAATCACCACCCCCAGGCCCAGGTTCTGGAGCCCAGGAATGAAAACATCCCTTCCAAAAAAACGGCTTTTCTCCCGTTCAATTTGGTCCAACAAAATTGTGCTTCAGAGAGCAGAAAAAGCATCAACAGCCATGGCTGTTTGCAGCCATCTATTGAAGATGCTTTGTCTCCTCACCTATCTACAGGAATATGCTTTAAAACCCGTTTCATTTAACCTTTCCTTCTCCAAATTGCGCTCACTCTGTAGCCGGGCATTGGTACAGAGTAGGAGCAACTGCTCAGGGCGGTTACAGATGACTGTTCTGTCCGAACAATTTCTTTGGAAAAATCTCATGAAAATTTCTTTTAGTATTGCTGGCTTTTAAAACTGCTTAGTTCTCAGCCAGTTCCTGCTCTCAGGGCAACGCTGAACCTCCTGTTCCCAAAAGGAACTTCATCATGGTTCATCGTTCAGCGTGACTTGGAAGCTCAAAGCAAACAAGGACGGAGCATTTCACCAACTCCAAGGAGACACTGGGAGAACAAAGCTCTCAAAGCCAGCGGGGTGGGAGCAGTCCTGGGCTGAACAGGGTGGGGCCACTGCTCACTACCGTGTCCCGTAGCCTGGAATGCACGTGCTGCACTGGTGGAGCTAATAGCGACTCTGGCCCCTAATCCCCTGAGTTAATCCATGCCTGACGTCTCTGAGCTGCACCATACCTCTAATGCTCTCATCTCCATTCCTAATTTCACTGTGTCAACCTCAGCATCTCCCTCAGATGCAAAGAACCTGAATCAGTGCGACCGCTCTCCCACCACATCACACAGGGTGCTGGGAGGAGGCTACTCCAGAGCTCAAGCCTCCAGTTCAAACCTCCTACTTTCATGTCTACACGTTACCAGCCACAGTCTCATTATGCCATTGCTGTCAATAAACACCATGGTGAAGAGCTGGTATCCAAGCCACAGGGCAGCTTACAGCTCAGAGCTGCCGCTGGCAAGGAGGTGGAGAGGACGCCGGCTACCAGGAAGGAGCTTCCCCACCTGCGCTGGATTCTGCACCTTCGCCCACAAGGGCACAGGCGCTCACCACGAGTGTTTCGGTCGTAATGGCAATGCTGTTCTCCATGATTCAACACACAGTCCAGTCTTTGAGATCAGAGGTTTCTGGGTGACGCTTGGTATAGCTGTTACACGAGTTTCACCACAGAGTCTGAGGGGAGCTGGAAAAACATGGGGGTGGGTGACAAACCAAGGCGTAGGCACCGAGAATGTTTATAGATTCAAGTATTTTCACTCCTGTAAAAATTTGCCTGAACTCAAAAGGGCAGGTTATGTAAACTGGTATCACTTGAAACTTCACCTCCAACCAACATCCAGAGCAAAGCTCCAGTCCTGGGACCGTCTGCATCTTAACATCAATGTCTGGCATGAAGATGAGGAAGAATTTCTGTAATCAAAATAGATCTCTTAAAGTCTTTGGCCATCTCTGTGGGGCATTTAGGTGCCTTTCTTTTTAGGTCTGCAGGTATGGTTTTGCTCTTTGCAGTCCTTCCTTCAGGAACTGGAGGTAAGTTGCAGTTGAAGGGTCTTCAAAATTGGTTGAGAAACTAAAGATGCTACTTTCAACATCTTCAGGCTTCATAGAAGTAATATCCAGGAAATAGTTGGCATTGATATGGTGAATCTGGGAAAGAAAACAGATGAGGAGAGGAGACTTTAAAGGCCAGAACAATTCCCCAGCCACTGCCTTGGCCCCGAGCCAGGACATAGGTGACAAGACTGTAACAACTCTTGAAGAATCTCTAACACTTTGCTAATGCTAATCCAGCATCCAGGATTCGGGTTTGAATTTTACAGTCAGAGGAAGATGTGTGAAAGGTAACGGTCTGTTTCTTTCCCCAAGAGTGCTGACCCCTCGCTTAGGTTAAGAAGATGATGAAGGCAATTTGGGGAAAATCACGCAGGCATAAAACGTAGCTCTGAGCAAGGGCTGGGGAGATGGCAGCCCAACCATGCTGACTGCCGGGGCGCGTGTTCTCAGCCCAGCATAGCTGCAAAACCAGCACCTGAGCTTCAAATGCCTCTGTGCTTTCTGCTCCCCCACGGAGGTGGGCAAGGGGGACATGCGGCCACTGACCACAGCAACCTCAACAAGCCGAGCTGAAGCCATCCACCAGCCCACAGCCTCATCTGGAGAGGAGCCAGCAAGGAGTCACTGCATGTGTTACTAGCTAGTATCTGCAAGCGCGAGGCACAATCAGATTAGCCCTGGCAGGATCCTCCGCTGCAGACAGCCCTGCCGCTGACACAGAGCAAAACGCCGCACCGTCAAGTGTCAGGAACTGTTGTCGTTCTTCAAACCCAGGGCGGGGGGGGCTGTTGGGGGAACAGCAGAGCTGAAGCACGTGGACTTGCTAATGACCTACTGTGACAAACTTGGGGAATCAACAGAAAGATAAATGTGCTAGAAGGTGCTGATAAGGAGAGATTTTGTCCAAAGCGTGAGCACAAGGGACAATGGGTGCAGGAAACAAGCTACAGTGGCTTTCCAAAGGTCACTGACTCCAACCAGGGACAATGAGGAAACACAGGCAGACATTTGGTTCTAGTCTGATCGTTTCCCCCCTGGCCCAGAGCTGCTGTTGTTCTGTCTCTGAATAAAAAGACACTTGTTTCAGATTTCTTGGTAGAGCTGCTCTCTGTCTGCTACAGCATCCCTGAGAGCACAGCAGCGTGAGGGACTACAGCCCCACAAAGGCTGGAGGAGCCAGGGAACGGCTGGGGGAGCAGACACTCACTTCAGGATCTGCACATGACCCTGACAAGAGCATGTTCTGATGGGAAAAGCCAAGCCCAGCTAAAGGGGTAATGAACGTACCACCGTGCCGTTGGGGAGGCAGATGATCATCTCCACGGGGAAGTTGTATTTCTCCAGGTGCAGGTCAGCCAGTTTGCTGTAGAACTCATTCTCTCTGTTGGTCTGTAAGAAGACCCCAAAGAAACATGTTTTCACACACCAAAAACAGGAGAACAGTGTGGGAAGAGTACACCGAACACAGGAGGAGGAGGCAGACCAAAAAGCTACTCTGCAGCATGACAGTAACTGGCTCCATTCTCACCATCTGCTTTACTATTCCCCTTCAGTCTCCCTCTCACTTTCAGCTGCAGATTTTCTCCCCAAACAATAAAATCACCCCATCACTGGCAGTTCCCAGACACACCGACAGCCTGATCTCAGCTTTTCCCAGAGTCTCCAGCTCCGTGACTGACCCCAGCTGACAGCATAGGCCCAGGGACAGGCTGATAAGTGGGGAAAGGTGCAATCAGGAGACTGAGGGTTCAGACAGCATTTCGTTGCTCCCTGGGTTACAGAGAAGTCAGTTTGTTGATGGCACAAATGGCCTTGGGCAGGGGTATCTCAGTGAAGCATCTGGTTTAGCTTTTAATATTGGCACCATGACAGAGCAAAGGGGGTCATTGTGTCATTTTCGTTGCCTGCCTCCATCTGGTGTTTGCTTGGCCCCTGCAATCGCTAGGACACGGAGGGTTTGGAACCGAAGTCCCGCGCTGGCACAGGTGTGAGCTCCCCCTTCCTGCTGGCACCCCTGTGCCAAGCACTGTCTGTGTTCACCAGTATCGAATGCAAAGGCAGGTGTGGCTGTGACACTCACCTGCAGCTCTTCCAGCTCCTTCACCAGCGACCAGCTGCTAATGAAGCTCTCGTTCAGCAGGGCGAGGATGGGCGAACTTTCCAGGACGGTCTCCCGGAGAGTTCGCCCCGAACCTGGCATAGAAAGAGAGGCAGACAGTGGTTTGCTGCGTTCCCCGAGATGACTGTTGCCACGTTTGATGCCACCACGATGCCACCACTCTGGCTGCTGCAGCAGCTGGCTTGGGCTCGCCCCAGCCCAGCCCAGCCCATGGTCTTTTTTCTCCTTTGCTGGCAGTTTTCCACAGCGTATTGTTTCCTGTGTGTGCTGCTGGCAGAGAAGACCCACCAGAGCAGAATCCAGCCACTTGCAAGGCCACAGAAGGACCAGTACAAGCTTGCCATGGAGGCTGACTGGTTTGGTGCATTTGGGAAAGGATGATGCGCTGCAGATCTGCCCTGAATGCCTCTTGCTGTTTATGCTGAGCAGAGCCCATACATGCTGGAGAGTTTTTAAAGGCAGACAGGACTAAAGATACTTGCCCCTCTCCCACCCCTCACTCCTGCTCAATGTGGCATGCAAGTTCTTAGGCGTGGGGGGCAGAAACAGCTACGTATCAGGACAACCCCAAGCCCACATCTGTGCAGTTGTCAGGGACAAAGCAGACAGCAGTGTCCCTTTCACCATGCAGATGCTGCCTCTACCCAAACAGGCTGAGGGGAAGAGAAAGGGGGGAACTAGACCCATGCCTCCCCCTTGACAAAGGCACTTGAATTAGCAAGCTGGTGTAGGGCTTGTCTCAAATAGATCTGATCTTGGCACCGGGGACCTAAGCTCTGATCAGTAGCTCCCCACTCCCAGCTCCTTTCTCTTCAGCATCGTCAGTGCTGAAACAAGTAACAATATTTACCGCTGGCTCCTGACCAGCTCCCTGACCACCAGCCATTCTCAGAGCCTGAATGAGGCACATCATTCCTCCAGCCACGTTGGGAATGTTCTCACCTCAGCAGGACTGGTCATCCAGGGCACCCCACAGCAGGATCGAGTGCACGAGCTTCTTTTCTGCTTTTGCTTTCTCGAAAGCTTGTGTGAAGGGAAGATAGGAGACCTGGAGGCAGACAGACAGCTTGAGAAATAGACACAGAACAGCTCATCTCAAATACGAGCAGGGTCTGAAGGAACCGGACCTGCCACATCCCACAGGTGACACACACAGAGTTTAATCTGCAGTAGATTCTGCAGATTAAAGCAAATGACAACTGTGGTGCTGTCCCCAGGGACAACTTCATCTCCTGGTGAGATTGTAGCAAGCCCCTCACAGTATGTGGGCTGTTATCGGCACCCGCAGAGCCCCATCTTTACACACTGCAGAAAGCATCTGCACAACTGCAGGCAGACTGTCTGCAAATGCACCTCAGCAGTCTGGGAAATCTGCTCTTGAGATATTTATTACAAATCCTCACTGAAATGGCCTAAAAACTGGCTGTGAGGGACCCTGCGCAGAGATTGTTCCAATCGCTCAAATGAAGGGAACTTTATTAACATCTTGGCAGCTCAAAGGGACGTTTTTAAGCTCAGGCACAAGGAGGCAGCCATTGAAACGTGTCCCTTCAGCCAAGGAAGCAGTGACAGGCAGTAGCCATCTGCTCCACAGGCTACTGGCATGTTAAATAGTTTGGGTCACCCAATGCTATAAATTTGTGTCTCACTGTGGGATGCAGAGGCACAGGCGGATTGTGTGTTTTTGGCTGATAAGGAAAGCTTGGTCCAAAGGTAGCTGAACGTTGCAAAAGTAACGCCAGAGGAAAACCATTTGTAAGCAGCGTGATTACCTGCCTCGCTCAGAAATCGTGTCGGCAGCTACTGATAAGAGGAAGGAAGGATGAGCCTACATTTACAATACAAGCCTGGGACACATGACATCTAGGCTTTGCTCCTGCCTGTGCTGCCGTGCAACCCCAAACGGCCTTTCAGAGATGCCGTACTCCCTCATCTGGGAACTGGCAGTCTACCAAGCCACACACGCAGTGCCTGGGAGGCACACGCTGAGCTGGGAGACCCTCACACTATTCTGAATGCTGATCAGGTTGTGGCCTCCGGTTTCTGCTGGTCCTCAAGGTGACTGGATATCTCAGTGAAGATGCTCTGCCCCAAATAAATATGCCAAGGAAGAGCCCGGCCCCTTCCTCACCTTCTTAAATGGATACATGGCCACTTCCAGCTTCTGGGCTGCTTCTTCCCAGGGGATTTCCTGCTGCCAGGTTATCTCTTCAAACACAAACTGAATGGGCTCCCCTGAGGGATCCCTGCTGTCAATTACATTTCCGTTCTCGTCATGGATCACAGAAGGGATTGAAGGCCCTGTCGATTCCAGCTCCATCTGCAGGAGAACAGGCCGAGAGTTGAGCATTGCAGATATCCCACTCCTGGTTTTTCTGTACTCCAGGACAGGATAAAGATGCAAAATAAGACCGTGCAGCTTCTAATGAAGATACAGCTTGATCTATTGTCTCCTGGAGCTGCACTTTACCAGTTGCAGATGTGTTTTACTGGGGAATGACAGGAAAGCAACTTAATTTCCTTCAGTTATTGTCTGACTGTGCTCACTAGATTGGAAATGCATGAGACCTGTTCACTGCGTGTTCCCAGCATCCCAGTGGAGACTTTTGACTGTGGGACACCAGATCCTTAAAATCACTGGGATTTGCAGGGCTAATGTGAAGCTCTTGTTCATACCACCAGCACAGCCCTTACACAGCCCGTGGCTAGCCACAAGAGGGTGCAACAGGGAAAGCTGCTCAGTAACTTCCCTGCAGTTCAGTGTTGTGGTACATCTGAAATTATTTTATAAGTCTCTTTTCCTGACTCTTGGCAATTAAAAAGAAACATGGATCTAGTTTAGGAGAAAATGGGACTGTTAAATTCAGGCATCCAAAATCCTGACTTATGTTTCCTGTCCCAAGAGCTGGGATTACCGCAAAATACAGGAATAACCTCATGCAATTTCTAAATTCAGACACACTGTTGTTCATACACCCATCTGGGCTCAGGGCCTGGGTTCAGCTCCTAATCTTCCCCCTCGCCTGTCAGACAACTTTTTAAAAATGGAGAAAGTCACATGACTCCAGGAGCTTAGGATTCAAGCCACACAGAGGGAAAAAATAAAATATCGCAAGAACTGGCAATAGGAAGCCATACTGCTGCAGAGGACATACACAGATCATCAGAGATTATATCGTTATATTGAAATGTTCAAGAGAAAGCTCTAAAGCACAGGGTTATACAGCTTAGGGGCATGGCAGCATAAATCCCTGCTGGGATGCTGCATGCACACGGAGGGCTGCGAGTGACTACAGACCTGAGGCAGGTAACCGATATCCACTTCCATGTTGCTGCTTTCACTCGCCCCATACAGCCACTCCATATCAACATTCAGAGACCTGCAAGGCGAACCCGATATGTTCAGAGTCACCCAAGCCTAAAGCTCTATATGGGAAACCCCAAACAAACGCGAACATCCTATGCTCCTCTTGCAGGGTCAGCACTGAAGCCCAGAGCCTCTGGCTCCTTGGAGATCACCGTGCTCCCTGCATAAGACCAGCAACACTAGATCCCTGCTGGATCAGGGCCCAGGCACCCACCCAACACTCTGGGCAAATGTGCTCACACATTTGAGTACTGTCAAAATATGGAAGAGAGAGGTGTCTTCTCTGCTCCCCCTTCCTTCCCAGCACTTAACTTGCATGTTCTGATCCTGCTGAACTTTTAAAACCATTTTTTTGGAAGCTAAAGGCTTTTGTAAGGAGTTGCTGGCAGAGCCGTAAGTGTCTGCTTGCTGTAACAAATGTGCTGACAGAGCCATAGGGATTGAGTCGCCAGGGTAATGTTATAATAGAATTTTCACTCCAGCCGTCATGGGCAAAGAGATTTGAAGCTTCTTTCCCCTGAAATGCTTCCAGCTGCTTGCCAGAGAGCAGGAACAAGCTAGTGCAAAGCTATGCACACAAAGCCTTAACCTGTGAAACAGCAAGCAAAAAATATGCTGAAGCAAGAGCATCAGGCTTTGTTGAACTGTGGTGCTCTAAGTTAGGCACTGGGATTGCCAGGGGCTGCTCTCCACACCCTTCCCATCTCTCCCTATCCTCCAAGTACCAAGGGACAGCTACTGGTGAGTGAATCAGACCCTGAAATGGGTCAAGGATCCTCAGCAACTTGCAGAGATGCATTTGCCAGTTTTACAGACAGCTGCAGAGCTCAATTCACTCAGATTTTCCAGGGACTTGGCTGAAAAGCATAAGCTCATCCATCACAGACACCCAAGGAGCCTTCTGCAGCTTGCAACAGGTATCTGACATCTGCAAGAGCCCCTGCCACAGCCAGGGACTGCTGGGACAGGTCAAGGGGAGCAGTGTTTGCAGCAGTGCTTGCAGAAGAGGCTGCTGCCTGTCTCGGGCAATTCCCCACCCCTGTGTGTCTTCCCATGTGCCTGCAGGTACCTCCCTCTAAAGTGGTTTGGCACAGGACAGCTCAGGCTTGGACACTCTGTTGAAGCACGTGCCAGCTGCGGTCAGGTTGTGCAAGGACATCCATCCCCAACCCCATGCTCTGTGTCCTCAGCAACCTCTGCCCTGCTTCTCCCCTGCCCCTCCTCTGCCCTTGTCCTTCCCTGCCTCTTCCAAGCCAGATGCCCCCCAGACCTGTTGTTGATAAACAGAGCTATTCCTGAAAAATTGCATCAGAACCAGTTTAGGGAGCAACTGTATCTAGAGAATTGAGGACATGATGACGGTGATCACCGCTGGCAGAGAAGGATGTGTGGGGAAAACAGATAAGCAAACAGCAGAACTAGCCTGCCCAAAGCTCAGACTGCAGATCTACCTTCCCTGCACGGGCCAGGATGCCCACATACCGCAAGGGACAGGGCTGTCACCGCACTCATACCTTCATATAAAAGGAGCCCACTAACCTGCCCCCACGCACAGCCCCCAGTCCTGCACAGGACAGGATCCCGGAGCCCCTGGGTTCCACCGGGCCTCATTTATAACAATCCTCAAGTCTCTTTAGCACCCAGGAAGAGAGAGAAAGAGCTGTACCTGTTGTTAGGGACAAAGAGCTTAAACTCTCGGACATGGGAAGAATCCTTGGAGAGGATGATGTGACCTGTGAACTGGCCTGGGGAAAACCAGAAGGGGAAGTCTGGTGGCTCATTCAGCTGGAATTCAGCATGGATCCTGAAATGAGAAAGGAGCCATCCGTTGCAGCGCCGGGAGGAGAGAATTGATCATGCACTGCAGATGATAGCAGGGAAAAGTTATCTCCAGGCACCAGAAACTATGAAGATAAACTGGCGCAGAGAGGTTCCGTTCAAAAAGCTTTTCACGTCATGAAGAGACTGGAGCAGATCCTCTGGGTAAGGATCACCTCCAGGATCGATGCCTTTTGGAATTGTGCAGTAAGTGTCCATCCAGGAAGGATGAATTACATTATCATTCCTTGAAACACAGGAACAGACTAAGACCCTTTCAGCCTCCCTTCCAGCTTGATCAGGCAAATAAAAACTGCGTGTAACACTCCCAGTAAAACAAGAGAACGATTCCCCAGATTCTCCCCCTTGGAAAGGCACTCCACCCCCTGATTAACCAAAATCTAACAAATTTCTTGATGATCAGACTCTCCCCTTTCAGCCAGGGCTAGCTCCAAACCAAGGGTGATGGAGAACGGCTGCTGTCCTGCATCTGGGCAACAGTCCCCGCCTCACCAGAGACCCAGCGACACTGGGAACACGGGTGCCCTCTTCGGGTGTCAGCAAAGCATCACACACGGGCAAAAGCTGGCTGTGAACCACCCTCTTCCTCGAACTGCTTTGCCTCCCTCCTAGCGAGGACACAGCTGATCTTGCTTGGGAACATGACTGCACACGCAATGACACACACACACTCTGCCACGGGCTCACAGCAGCATTCTCCACTCCCCTGAGGTATGGAACAAACTCAGAAGTGCCCCCAAGCCCTCCTCTAACACCCCAGACCCATGGACTTACCTGAATGCTATGGTGTAGTAGAAGGTGCTGATGGCTTGGATGCAGGCCACAGCTCCTTGGGGAGCAAAGCGGGTTTTTACGAAGGGGCGTGGGTGGAACATGCTCAAAAGCCTGTGGATTATGATCTACAGAAAGAATTGTAAGAGTGCAAAAATGAGAAAAGTGCTTCCATCGCAGGTCAGCTGCAGCTCCAAAGTAACTCTTTCCACCAGATCAGGAAGGCAAGTGAATTGCTATGACTTAAAAATTAGCTCAGAGACCTACCTAATCACAAAACAAGAAGATAAAGCAAGAGACTGCTTTTAAAAATAAATCCACCTTCCACGCTTTTTATGCTATTCCCATTGTTTGCAAGTTTCCATCATCCCCGTCAGTTGATGTCTGAGTACGGTAAACTGATCTACGAGGCTGCCTCCATCAATACTACTTAAGACTTTGAAAGGGTGGGTATGCAATCAATAAACACACCACGCTGGGAAGGTATATCAACTATGTGATCACTAACACCTACCCGGGCACCCCAGGGAAACCAATGTACATGCCTAGCTTTACAAACTATGTATACACATCGTTTCACTTGTCAATGAAACGTTCACCTCTGGGGTGGCATTCTGCAACTGTTCCACAAGGCACTATCACTTCATACAAGTGCTTTCTGAATAACCCTCTCCCCTCCCTGTCTGGGAAAGACTAGCCTAAAAACCCAAACACTTAAACAAAGCAAGATGAAAATACTCGTCAGCCTCATCTGGCCATGACAGACACCCAGAGCTTTTGCCTGCTCTCAGTTTGATCTCCAGTTTAGGAGATGGTGCTCCTGGCCGTATGCTGCAGCCTTTTGGCTCACTTAGAAAGTCCAGGGAGACATAATGCACTAGCCTTGTCCCTCTAGGGATTCCTGCGATTCATCTGGGCTACACAAACTGCCTCTCAGGTATACAGAAATTGAGTTTCGTATCTCACCTCTTTGCCCCTGGGAGGCGGAGGGTAAAATCTGTTGTTGGAAAGATACCCAGTGAAGATGTTCAATTCACTAGGAATTATCCACCATGGATCCCCAAGATCCAGTTTATTCTTTGGAGGAAGAAAGGCTTTAAACTGCCTGGCAAGCATCACGCTCATAGGGGCTGCTGGGGCAGTCCAATTCCTCAGCCCAGACAGAGCAACATGAGAAATCTGTAAACAAAAGACAATATCAGAACCTAGACCAGACTCTTCAAATGTGCAGTAATGCTGATGGATGTAACTAGGCTTTGGAGAAGGGTGAAAAAACCCCCAAACCAATGATATTTTAAATTCTTCCTACCACCCCAAACACCACCAAATAGTTCTGTCAGCTTTCAATTAGGTGAGTAATAGGAAATGGGAGACAGGCGAACATACCACGTAACACCATTGCTTTTGGACTTTGCTCCATGAGAGTCATCTCTAATGTCTGCTTCAAGCTTCCCAGGAAGGGCATATTAATTGGGGCACAGCACTGCTGAGTGCACTGAAAACACTGAAACGCTGCAGAAAGCAGTGAGCTTGCTCATCAAAGCAAATCCCACAGCCTTGAGCAAGACCATCTCCCCCTCCTAACACGCTAGCACTTATTCCTGGTGATGTTACCAGCCCATTGGACGTGTTTATACCAGAATTTCTGGCCATACGCATCCTGCATGATACCTACTCCCAAGAAACCGTCTTTGCTCTTCGTCATTGTTTCCATGACCAAAGGCTGGAATTTAGCCACAATGGACAAGGTCTCCCCGCTTGGATCAGGCGTCTCCTCCTCTTCAAATTCTGAGATGGGAGCAACCCCTAGAAAAAGTGACAGGAATTTAAGCAGCTGTTTCCCCTCCTTCCCCTTTTAAGCAATTGTGACGTGATTACACATTTATCCTGGCAAATCCAGGAGCACTGGGAGCTTCCCAGCTGTCCCTACGCTGTATGCAGCAGCAGAACTCCGACCCACCCCAGGGACCAGCTTCGGCTGCATGAATTAAAGGGGAGCCCTCCTTTTTGTGGATGACTCTCTAAACCCCACGGCTCAGTTAAAGCAGTCTCATTTCACCTAGGAGGGATCACAACACATGCTTTAGCCAATTCATTACAGCACGAGCAAACAACTGTCGGTATTTCGACTGCACTGTAAGCTCTCCTATACATTATCATCACCGCACTTCTTCCTGCTTGGCACCACCAAGAGACATTTGCTACACACTGATACTGTCTCCAAACATGATCTCTCGTGATTGCTACCTGAGGGAGACCGCTACAGCCGGAGGAGCGTATCAGTGAAGCGCTGCCACTCATTAATAGATTTGGCCTAGCCTGGGCTGAGCTGTATTTGCCACATTCACCCATCCCAAATCCCCTTTAAGCTCTAGACAAAGTAACACGTACTTTGCTAGTCCAGCAATGGGATCTTCCGTCTTATAAAAACTCTACTTTGTGAAAGCGATGTCTAGTGCTTAAGCCTTTTCAAAAACATGTAAAGCTTAACAGCCTCTCTTCATGTAAATAAGACCCAAAACAGCACGCAGGAAAAAAATAAAGACATGAATAGAAACTGTTGAGTGTGTTATCTTTGGCTTTTGCTTGGTCTGTGCACAGACAGCTCTGCAAGGTAGACAGATACCTACCCGTCAGCTTCTCAGCTATCGGCTTGAACTCTTCTGGACTGAGGTACAGATCATTGTTTGTGTCCAGAGAAGAAAAGAGAAACAGCCCCTCACTTCCCAAAGACTTCAGTGCCAGCTCCTAGTTCGGGAAGAAGACGCCAGTGAGATTTCATTCCAACCTCTTGCAGAAATTCACTCCGGCCCCTCTCAGCTTCAGCGTTTATTTGCATTCTTTCCAGCACACAAACACAGCCATCAAATCGAAAGATTAACGCCCCTTGGCAGGATTTTGTGCTATTTACAATAGTGATCGGTGTCCAGGAACTGTTGGCATGAGCATATTAAAACTACATCTGGCTGAGTAATTCAAACTGAATCATTTGCTCAGTCGGCCTCAAAGTGTTTTTGTCAGAAAAATTTCCAACTTTTTCCAGATAGTTAGTCCTAAACCTGCAGACATTCAGAGCACCTGGAGATCGTGATTTCTGTAATTAACTGATGTGCAGTGAAACAAAGGCAGTCAAATACATGACCATCCACGTTACAAAGCCACAAAGGAAATGAATCGAACCCTTGTAACTCTGCAGAAAGCAACTTAACTTACACCCGTGCTGAGATCCATGCCAGCATTACTGCACACAACTGGCCTCCTCTAGTCAGGTTCCCCTCCAAGTCTCCAGCCTCAGGACTGGATGGAGCATTTCGGCCCCTTGCTCCGTGGGGAACGCTGCCTAGTCATACATGGGGGAGCCACAAATCCCATGCTCTTCTCCAAAAACTTCTGCAAGATCCCAGCCACCCTGAGCCTCAGTTTCTCCCTCTGCAAGGCCCCCAGAGAGATCATCCAGTGGAAAACGCCACTGAAATGCAATATCTCCTGTGGAGCAGCCCCAGAAAGGCTCTAGATGCTTCTAGTCATTTCCACTCTGCAGCACTCAGCACTGAAGGGAAGGGGACAACTTGCAGGCAGAACAAGAGAGCTCCACGTTGCTGTGAGAGGAAAAGAGAGATATATAGCAAGTCAGACAAGCCACATCACTGCCAGCCAGCCTGCAGCACATCCCCTGTGACCCATCGTTTGGGGCAGCTTCCCCTGCCACCCCCTGTAAAAGCCTAAAGCTGCAAGGATAAATACTCTGTATTCCGCTGCTTAACCGTGTTTATTCTCTACTGCCTGCAGCACCATTACCATCCCCAGAGCTCCTGAACTAGTTTATTTTCCATCTGTTGCCTGCCAGCCTGAAGCAGCACTAATGCAGCCTGGAAGGCTTTGCTCCTGTCAACTGCAGCAACAAAAGCACTTAAGAGCTTTCCAGGGCAGTTTCAGGACCGAGGCAGACAGAAATTAAGACCCTGGAATACAAACCAGAGATCTGGACGCAGACATGACTGAGAAAAGACAAGGAGGGAAGCGCACAGGAACTACACAGCTGAAAAAAGGAATGAAGGAACAAGATGGTTATTCATCTACACACAGGAACAATCCACTCTGGACTGTCCATGCTCCTGGGGCCAAACCTGCATTCCCCAAATGAATGGGGATGCACATCCTTGGCCCTGCAAACAGATAACAACATTTTCCTGAGCAACAGCCCTGTTCCCTGACAGCCGGGTGCCAGGGTCATGTCACGAAGCCTTGGGCCAGGCTTTGGTACCCCTCCTGCCTCTAGACCTTGCTTGTGCTCGGCACGTAACGCATGAACCTCATAAGGCCCCACGTGATCGCTCACTGTCTGGGAGCCGGCTCACGGCGCAGGGAAGCGTGCAGGGAGCGCACGATGGCTTCCTCCTCTGCAGAGGAGGCTGTCCTGGATGCGTACTGAGCTCTGAAGAGACGGTCCATTTCCTAATCCTCTCCACAGCGCATCAGCGATTCCCTGCTGATGAATCTTTTAGAGTCTCTCTTCTTTTTGCACTTCACAGACATGGACCTCAAGGGACAGGAGGCAAACGAGCGACAAAGTTTTTAGCTGGTTAGACCGCCTGCTGCTGTAGTATTAGGAAAAAGTCATGATCATTTACTTAACAGGGCTGAAGGCAGAAAGAGAACCAGTTACACCCCACCCGTACAGAAGAACATCTCTGACTGCGTCTAAGACAGCAGAATGCAAAGGGGGTAGGAATATGGATGCATGGTGTTGGACGTCAGCATCCAAAAATCAACCTGAATTGAGAGCACGCTCCCATCCCCTCAGCCTGTGCTTTCACATAGGTTAAGCAATGAAAAACCATCAGCTGCAGAACCATCAGATAATTATTCCTGCTACCACAATTGGCCAGAGACATGGTAGCTTTGCAGTCAGGTGACTTACCACAGAATCATAGAATGGTTTAGGTTGGAAGGGACCTTAAAGATCATCTCGTTCCAACCCCGCTGCCATGGGCAGTGACACCTCCCACTAGACCAGGTTGTTCAGAGCCCCGTCCAACCTGGCCTTGAACACCTCCAGGGATGGGGCAGCCACAGCTTCCCTGGGCAACCTGTTCCAGTGCCTCACCACNTATGTGTGCGCACACATCTCACATGTCTGCCAGCAGCTGGCTGAATGCAGTCTCCCAGCTAACAGGATTGGTACCGGGCTCCTGCCTGCTTCAGACGATGCTGCCCTCCCCAGAGCTAGTTAAAACAGCCGCTTTTCCAGCAAAAGCATGCTCCAGGCAGTACTGGCACAGCGCATCAGTTCCGCACAACCCTGCAGGACAGATCGCTCCCTCCGGAAACATTTGTTTCTACACTCACAAAGCACAGCAGCTCAGCGGCAGCATCGCGACAGCCCCTGGCCACCGGGACCGCAGGGACCCACCGGGCTGGAGATAAATTCCCAACCACGGACCGAAAAAAGACTTCCACCGGTCCTGCTGCACTCCGTCAAAAGGGGTGATAAAAATTATGTTTAAAAGGGGAGAGAGATGTCAGGGCTTGGCCTTTTGCTTTCTGATAACATTCACACTAAAGAAAGCTCTCCGGAGCTTGTGGTTTTCTCTTTTTTTTTTTTTTTTTTTCTTTCTGATCTGGGATTATAAGAAATAAAAAGCTTCCCTGTTTGTGCCAGAGGTGTAAGACTGAGCTTTTTCAGTCTTTTTGTAGAGGAGGAGAGTTGTGGTTTTCACAAAGAGTTTTCTTCTCCCACCTGCTTGTGGGTTGTTTAGCTAAATAAACATTTCCATAGAAAGAGACAAGACATATGTTTTAAGCAAGATGAAGGAAAAATAAAAACCTTGGGCTGTGCACATGTTGTTCTCCTCTCCAGCAGTGCCCAGTCACAGCCCTCTGCCTGTCCTCCAGGGAAAACAAAACCTCCATAAAACCTGGCTTTTTGTCAGGTACGGCTGAGGTCCTCTCAGCCAGCCTGTGACGACTGTCCTGACCCTTCCGTCCCCGTCGGAAAAATTCTTCTAATTAACTGGTTTGAGCCATTTCCCCCATTTTTGCAAAGCAAGAGACAAAGAAAAGAGGCATCCTTTACTCTAGAAATATCAAGAACAAGAATTCTGCTCTTTTCCATGAACCTTTTTAGATGTTCAAGGATGCACGCCGAGGCGAAGAGCCAGGGGAGCAGCATCTTTAACAAAGGCATGCTTTCTCCAAAGCATGCAGCAGTCACTCGAATTATACGGATTACAATCAAAAACAATGTCAATCAGAAAACCCCCACAATAAAGCCCCTAAAAAAAAACCTTCCTGTTTTTCAGCTCACGTCCTCCATTCTTTTGCTGCTTCTATAGTCGGAGTTGCTCAGAGCACACAAGACCTGCATTTCCACTATGAAAAAAATCCACAAACATCTGAGTTTTGGGCCTTTTTTTCCCAGGATAAAGCAGGAAGGAGACACCTTCCAAGGCCACATTAAGAGGAGTTGCAAAGCATTACACCAAGAGCAGCGCTGGGGTCTGATGTTCCTGCTCTCCCTCCATCTTCTGGCGGGAGCAGCTGGTCTCAGAGCTGGTACCTGGTGGTCACCACAGCTCTGTGGTTGTTTCAGCCTGGTGGTGGCCACCACAATCCCTGTGGCCACCTCAAGCCTAGTGTCTAACCACAGCTCTACAAAACCTCAACCTGGCAGTGGCTACCTCAAGCCCATAGCCACTGGCGTGTGATGAGCACCACAGCTCAATGGTCACCTCAGCCTGGTGGTGGCCATCACAGCCTGGCAGTAGCCACCTCAAGCTCCCCGGTTGCTGATGTCTGGTAGTCCCTACAACCTGGCCAGCGGCTGCCAGAGCTTCGTGGTCCCCACAGCCTGGCAGTGGCCACCTCAAGCTCACAGATGCTGATACCTGGTTTTCCCCATAGCCTGGCAGTGGCTGCTACGGCTTCATGGTCGCCACAGCCCGGTGGTGGCGACCTCAACCCCAGCAGTCACCTCAGCCTGGTGGCAGCTACCTCAGCCCCTGTGACCACCTCAATTCCAGTGGCCACCGATGCCTGGTGGTCACCTCAACCCCAGTGGCCACCTATGTGCAATGGTCCCCTCAGTCCAGCAGCAGCCACCTCAACTCCCTGTAGCTACCTCAACGCCTGCGGCCCCTGCTGCCTGGTGGTCACCTCAGCCAAGCGGCGGCCACCACAACCCCAGGGGCCACCTCATCCCCAGTAGCCACCGATGCCTGGCGGTCACCTCAACCCTGCTGGCCACCTCACCCCCAGTGGCCACCGATGCCTGGCGGTCACCTCAACCCTGCTGGCCACCTCACCCCCAATAGCCACCGATGCCTGGCGGTCACCTCAACCCTGCTGGCCACCTCATCCCCAGCGGCCACCGATGCCTGGCGGTCACCTCAACCCTGCTGGCCACCTCA
>VYXH01002687.1:49245-122383 GCA_013397275.1 Burhinus bistriatus
CGGTCCCCCCCGAGACTTTCACGCACTCCTGAGGAAAACCCACTTTTTTTTGGCCTCAAATTTATCCGCTGAGGGGACTCTTGGAGGAGATTTCGTCGCTTTCCTCTTCAACGATCTCATTGCTTTCCGTGGGGTTCGCTTTTAATTATCGATGGGATAAGTAGCGTGTCCTCCCTCCACCCCCGTTAATTGCCAAAGCGGTCGTTGGTCCTTAATTCAGCGTTCCCCCCCCCCCAAAAAAAAAGAGCCGTATCCAGCTCTTCTACTTGGTTTCAGCTCACCAAAATGAGTATTTTTAATTTTTTTTTTTAAAAAAACCCAGGTATTAGTAGTTTCACTTGCAGTTATTTCACTGGGGCTTAAGCTGCAGGAATGACTTTGCCGCCATCACGATCCCCAAATTTTGAGTCATTGCTGCCGTCGCCCCACATTTCGATTCATTTCGACCATCCTTTACGACCCCCTCCCCGCAAACTTTTGCACCCTCCCTGCGTTCTTCGTGCCCTTCAGGTTCTTCTGCACGGTTGTCACATTGCTCCTTAGCAGTGGCTTGGCCAAGAGATATATATTTAGTCATTTTAATCTTCCCTCATAAATCAGTCTCCTGCTCCTCCTCACGGGCAATCCTGCACCGCCACCGAAATCCCCTGATTGCTGGGGAAGATTTAGTACCATTTTCTGCTGCTGCAGGGCTAACAGCGCAGAATGTTTGATCTCTCTAAGGGAAGCGTTAGCATTTAATCCTTTGAAGCTTTTGCTGTTTCCTAAGCCTGCCTAATCATTTTTGGTTTAGGTTTAAAAAGAGTTTTGGTTGGAGATGAGGAGAGCATGACCAAGCCACGAAGAGAGCAGGGGCAGCTGCACCAAGGAAGGAGGAAGAGGCTGGTAATCCTGGGCAGGGCAGACCGGGAGCGTGTGGAATTTTGAGCAATTCCTGGGACAAGACAAAAAAAAATATCACACCCTGCGTTTTCTTGTAGACCACAGCAAGCGAGATTGGAGGGAGCCGGACTCGGCTGGTGAAGAGGAGCCTTTTCCCTGGGACTTGGGCACCGTTCCTCTCTCTGCCACAGATCCCCGCATAGCCCTCGACGTTTCTCTTGCAGTGACGGTGCAAGCTTGGGCAACACAGTGCAGAATAAACACCGGGTTATTGGTAACTCAGATCAGTGCGGTTACATCTGCATGGCCGAGGGAGGGAGGAGAAGGTTCCTTCTGCCAGCTCCACCACAGAGGAAAACGTTCATGAAACTCTGCCACTGCTCTTTGCTCTCCACCTCCCCATCCGTCAAAGAACTTGGGCCACGGGGAGGCGACGGGAGGAAATGAATTAACAGAGCATTGAAATAATGTCTGGGAGCAGAGACAGGTGTGAATGAGTTAAGCACTGAAGCACTTTAAGCAGATGTGCTTTAAAACTTCCCGGACTCATTAGGTTGGGTAGTGAGGTGTGGAGAGCTTTTGCTTACCTCAGATAACCTAGCAAGTGCCTTTACAGCACAAAATGTAACAGGACGAGATAGGTTTGAAACAGGATAAATGTACTCGGGTGTCTGGGAAACGAGCAAGAGGTGATATGAGATGACAAAGCCTGCAGACACCTAGATGGAGAAGGCGACCTGACAGGGTGGCAGGCAGAGCCAAAATGACACTAGACGAGAAGCAGAGGGGCTCATTTTACATCTGAACCATTTCCAGTGTCACCAGCGACCATATAAAGATGACAAATGGATGAATTATTTGATAGGAAAAAGAATGAAAGACAAAAGGTGAAATAATTCAGCGCATCTGCTGGGAACTAATCCTCCTCAAAGGAGAACAAAACCAACAACTCCTGGCTCTACGCTGCTGGTTCTCGAGATTGCAGATTACAGCGCTCAGGAAGAATGTTAACTATCCAGACATCTGCTGTGCGGCCCGCCCAGGCACACTTGCACCAAAGGAAATCCTCATGATAGAGAAGTAACAAGGAAGATTTCCACCAAGAAAACTCACCCAGCAGGAAAAACTATCCCAGATTTCCCCTTTGCCAGCAGGGAGAGTCTGGCTGAAAATAAGAAAAATAGCGAGAAATTGGTAGCAGGGATGAAAAGCTTGGAGCAACCTTTTTTGCAGGACGGGGATGGGTTTCCCATATGCTGGAGTACACGCAGTAA
Organism: Burhinus bistriatus; assembly: GCA_013397275.1. NCBI lineage: Eukaryota > Metazoa > Chordata > Aves > Charadriiformes > Burhinidae > Burhinus > Burhinus bistriatus. Next base: position 51,402 of record VYXH01002687.1, read on the forward strand.
CTCCACGTTCCAGGGCGGCACGTTGCAAGAGCAGAGAAACCCTGTCCTCGTTTAAATTGATGGCCCCATTCCCATAGCCTGAAACCCTGGCCCATTTTTAAAGTCAAAGCGATCACGGTGTAATGGAAGGCGGCATTAAAATCTGAGCTCTGTGCACGGATGGAGAAAGCACCTGGAAACAGAAACCCCCTCGAGGAAGCAAGCCGTGACCAGACTGAAGGCCAAAAATATGAATCCTCTGAAAAACAGTAAGGAACAAGGAGTATCCAAGTCTGGTTTCACATGGGGCTTTTCGAAGGGGACAAGAAAACCTGAGGTGCGTTTACTGCAGAAGAGGGGCTTGGATCCTGCTCCGGGAATGCGCGGTGACAAAGCTTCACAGCCAGGGAAAACATAGTTCATCCCAGAAAAAGAACAGCCAGCAAAGGCTGCGGAGGGAAATGACTTTTGATTGAGACGTTTCAAAGCTGACCATTTAGTTGAAGAGCAAGAGCCAATGCCTACCCAGTCCCCAGGGGCTTGCACTCCTAACTCCCCCTTGGCCTTTCCCATTCAGGAGGAAGCCATCCAGTCTGGTGGGTCACTTACAGTTCTGACGCTCGCTGGCTCTCACTGAACGAAAGCATTTACAATGCAGGGGTGTTTTAGCGAGAGGATTCCTAATTACAGCACGGTACCTGTTTGAGGCTCCACAGGGAATGAAGCCAAAGACCCAAACGTGATCAGAAGTACCTGCTGAAACTGTGAAACTGCTAGCACTGGGAGCCAGCGCTCGCTGCATCACATCTGAAACAATCAGATAAACAGATCAGATCAAAATGTATGTGGAAAAATAGTATGACTGCCAGGCTTTTGAATTCAATAACCAATTCTGCTGAAAGCCTTCCAAGGGAATTTAATAATGCCGTAAAAAATGAAGTGTGGGTTACAAAAAGATGCATTTGTTTTCTGGATAGTTTTGTCTTATCTCCTTGTATGGTCGGGCGACAACAGCCGGCTGTTCTACAAGCGATAGTTACTAGTTTTCATCTCTACCATTCATGCAACTTTCTTTTATCAGAACTTCATTTACAGGAAATTCCTTCTGACATAAAATAGGGCCACATGTTCTGATGGTGAAAATCAACATGGTAATCGCGGCTCCTAAATCTGAATGTAACAGGGGAAATGGGAAATAACCTAGGTTGGTCGTATTTCCTGGTAAGGTGACTCAAGATAGTAAAAACCCTTCATAAATCAACAACAAATTCCCACCGGTGTCCCACATGCCTGAGACTGAAAGGCAGGAAAGCAGCTCAAAGACACCCATCTTCCCCGATCCTTTTCACTGGACATTTAAAACCAAACCTTTGGTTCAAACATGACACCCCATTTATTTAAGTTCCCATCTGGATGAACAGAAGCTGTCCTGTCACCCCCACCTAGCAGGAAGCAAACAGGCTGGGTGCAAGGTAAGAGAGGTGAAATCCCAGAGCCTGCTTCCGCACACAGGGCTCCCAGAGTTGAGGGCTCTGCTCGAGCAAGAGCATCCAGCCAAGGCTCAAGGTGTGCAGAGGAGCAGGGAAAGAGCTGAAGCGTTTCAAGACACCGGCGAGGCAAACATTTCTGTTACCTGCATTGCCGTAGGACAGAGAAATCCCCGCCGTGGCTCAGGGCCAGGCCTTGGAACAAAGCTGATCCTTGGAACCAATCTTTACTCCCGCTAAACACATGCACGCTTAACTTGATGCCTGTAATGAATCCGCTGGCCTCAGGGATTTAACTGCGGCTATCTGTGAGCACAGGCAGAATATTTGCAGAATTGTGGTCTACGAGAGCAGAAATTTTCAAGTGTGGCTGTTTGCAACAAAAAGCTTTTGTTGTGACTGGTGCTGAACTCCATACCAGTGTCTTGGTAAGCAAACTTATCAGTAAGCTTTATATCGTCAGGCATGCTGGGCAACTAAAAAACCTGCCTATTTGTGATGCAGCCACTGAACTGCAGGAAAGCAGCAGCTCTCCACTAGAAGCGTATGTGACTTTACTAATCCTGTTCTTGCTCACTTGTGTGGAAGAGAAAACAAGAGCAGAGTTTTAATGTAACTCCAAGGATCTATTTCTAAAGGAAACTAGAATCATACTATTTATTTTGGGGGTTTAAATTTTGCCAGGCGAAAACTCAGTTACTCCAAGAGCAGGTTATTTTTATTTATGGAATTCCCTTAATCCATTATAAAATCCCTCTGAGCTAAACCAGCTTCCCGGTATCCAAATCTCTCGGATAACATAGCTCACTCCCAAGATGTTTATTTACCAATAACCATTCCTCTACGCCAAGCTTACCAGCCAGTATCTTTATCCCCGGGATAATGCTAAGTCCCCATCTGACAACCTTATTTCTCTTGGGGAATTACAAAGGCATGAATTTAGAAGCACATTTTTTGTTTTCACAACTTGCTCAAAGCAACTTCATCTTCCCAAGTTGCTGAATGAACTAATTATCAAGAGAATGTCACAAGAATGAGCAAAAATGTTCCATCACCAAGGGCCACATGGCTTTGCAGTGACCAGAGGAAAGAATGCTGGGAGAAAGGATGCTGATCCCAGATCCAGCCCTTGGTGCAAGAACTGTTAAGCAGGTACTCACGACTGCCAGGGTCGGAACAGGAGTGGTGTGTGAACGTCTCTGCACAGTCGTGCTGCTCAGAGTCACACAGGACACGCAGGCTAAACTGCTAGTTCAGTGGCAGGACGCATGGAAGAATCTGGCTTCAATTTTTTCCTTTCTTTTTCTTCTGTTACTTCAGTCCAGAAACAATCTATACCGAAGACCAACTTTGGATGGGAATTATTTATTTTTTGCTAGAAAAACAAAACATTTAGTAGAACTCCTGCTAGCCCATATCAGATGGTGAAGAAGCAATTTAAGAGAGCTGGTGCAGATGGGAATTGCTGTCCATACACTGGCTAGATTACTCTGGAAATCAACATCTATTGTGAAATATTCTTGAAATCAACCAGCATTGTCACCTAGTTATTCCAAGCATGATGTAACAGGTCTTTGGCAGATGGCTTTAAAGAGGATCAACCCAAACATGCGTTTTATTTTACAAGACTTTTATTCTGTTTCACAGATTTGACTATTACAGCAGTGAAATTATTACAAGTGACTCATAACATTTAGTTCCAAATAAAAGTAGAAAAACACAAAAACGATAAAGGAAAGTTAAATGAGATGTGATGTGTGGTAAATGTGTTGTAAGAGCACAGAAAAGTATATAAAAATACATTATGATCAAGAATTTTGCAGACAGGTTTTGATTTAGTTACAATTTTGACACCACAGAATCACAGAATGGTTGAGGCTGGCCGGGACCTCTGGAGATCATCTGTTCCAACGCACCTGCTCAAGCAGGGCCACCTAGAGCCAGTTGCCCCGCACTCCACATGGATGACTGTGGCTAGAGACTCCACAGCATCCCTGGGTAACCTGCGCCAGTGCTCGGTCACCCTCAGAGTAAAAAACTGTTTCCTCATGTTCAGAGGGACCCTCCCGTGTTTCAGTTTGTGCGCATTGCCTCTGGTCCAGTTTGTGCCCATCCCTCTGGGCACCACTGGAAAACAGCCTGGCTCTGACCTCTTTGCACCCTCCCTTCAGGTATTTATATACATTAATATATTTATATACATTTCTATATTTAATGTATATAAATACCTGAGCCTTCTCTTCTCTAGGCTAAATAGTCCCAGGTCTCTCAGCCTCGCGTCACAGGAGAGATGTTCCAGTCCCTTAATGATCTTCGGGGCCTTTTGCTGGACTCTCTCCAGTATGTCTTTGTCTCTCTTGTACCGAGAAGCCCAGAACTGGACATAGTACTCCAGCTGTGGCCTCACCAGTGCTGAGTAGAGGAGAAGGATCACCTCCCTCACCCTGCTGGCAATACTTTGTCTAATGCAGCCCAGGATACCATTAGCCTTCTTTGCGGCAAGGGCCCATTGCTGGCTCATGGTCAATTTGGTGGGCACAGGACCCCTAGGTCCTCTTCTGCCAAGCTGCTTTCCAGCCAGGTGCCACAGCACATATTGGTGCATGGGGTTGTTCCTTCCCAGGCCCAGGACTTTGCACTTCTGCTTGTTGAACTTCATTAGGTTCTTATCAGCCCACTTCTCCAGCCTGCTGAGGTCCCTCTGGATGGCAGCACGATGCTCTGGTGTATCAGACACCCCTCCTAGTTTTGTGTCATCAGCAAACTTGCTGACAGATCATTAATGAAGACGTTAACCAGGACTGGACCCAGTATTGGTCCCTGGGGTACTCCACTAGTTAGTGGCCACTAATTAAACACCGTGCCACTGATCACCACCTCTAAGCCATTTTTCAACCCACCTCACTGTCTGCTCACCCACCCCGGAACCAACAGCTTGTCTATGACAAATCTCCTTTGACAGTGTCAAAGGGCTTCCCAAAGTCCAGGAAGACAGTATCTGTTGCTCTCCCCTCACCTACCGGGCCAGTCATTTCATCATATAAGTTCATCAAGTTGGTCAAGCATGACTTCCCCCCCCGCCATTGCTGAAGCCATGCTGGCTACTCCTGAAGAGTTTTCAGTCATTTGCGTGCCTGGAAATGTTTTCCAGGATTAGCTGCTCCATCATCTTCCCAGGCAGTGAGGTGAGGCTGACGAGCCTGTAGTTCCCTGGGTCCTCTTTCTTGCCCTTCTTGAAGATAGAAGTGACATTTACTTTACTCCAGTCTTCGGGCTGCTGCCATGATTGATCAACAATTACTGAGAGTGGCCTTGCAATAACATCTGCCAGCTCTCTCAGCACTTGTGGGTGCGTCCCTTCAGGGCCCATGGACTTACCTNGTCCCTGGGGTACTCCACTAGTTAGTGGCCACTAATTAAACACCGTGCCACTGATCACCACCTCTAAGCCATTTTTCAACCCACCTCACTGTCTGCTCACCCACCCCGGAACCAACAGCTTGTCTATGACAAATCTCCTTTGACAGTGTCAAAGGGCTTCCCAAAGTCCAGGAAGACAGTATCTGTTGCTCTCCCCTCACCTACCGGGCCAGTCATTTCATCATATAAGTTCATCAAGTTGGTCAAGCATGACTTCCCCCCCCGCCATTGCTGAAGCCATGCTGGCTACTCCTGAAGAGTTTTCAGTCATTTGCGTGCCTGGAAATGTTTTCCAGGATTAGCTGCTCCATCATCTTCCCAGGCAGTGAGGTGAGGCTGACGAGCCTGTAGTTCCCTGGGTCCTCTTTCTTGCCCTTCTTGAAGATAGAAGTGACATTTACTTTACTCCAGTCTTCGGGCTGCTGCCATGATTGATCAACAATTACTGAGAGTGGCCTTGCAATAACATCTGCCAGCTCTCTCAGCACTTGTGGGTGCGTCCCTTCAGGGCCCATGGACTTACCTATGTCCAGTTTGCTTAAGTATTCCCTGACCTGATCCTCTTCCACCAAAGCTACATCTTCCTTGCTCCAGCCTTTCCCCCTGGTCTCTGGAACCTGGGATTCCTGAAGGCCGGTCTTGCTAGTAAAGACTGAGGCAAAGGTGATATTTGGTATTTCAGCCTTTTCCATGTCCTGTGTAACCACGTCCCCTGTCTTGTTGAGCACTGGGCCCATATTTTCCTAGTCTTCCTTTTGTCACCTATGTTCTTACAGAAGCCCTTCTTATTGTCTTTGACATTCCTGGCTGAATTAAATTCCATTTGGGTTTTAGTTTCCCTAATGTCAGCCCTGGATGCTCAGACAATGTTTCNAGAGTTTTCAGTCATTTGCGTGCCTGGAAATGTTTTCCAGGATTAGCTGCTCCATCATCTTCCCAGGCAGTGAGGTGAGGCTGACGAGCCTGTAGTTCCCTGGGTCCTCTTTCTTGCCCTTCTTGAAGATAGAAGTGACATTTACTTTACTCCAGTCTTCGGGCTGCTGCCATGATTGATCAACAATTACTGAGAGTGGCCTTGCAATAACATCTGCCAGCTCTCTCAGCACTTGTGGGTGCGTCCCTTCAGGGCCCATGGACTTACCTATGTCCAGTTTGCTTAAGTATTCCCTGACCTGATCCTCTTCCACCAAAGCTACATCTTCCTTGCTCCAGCCTTTCCCCCTGGTCTCTGGAACCTGGGATTCCTGAAGGCCGGTCTTGCTAGTAAAGACTGAGGCAAAGGTGATATTTGGTATTTCAGCCTTTTCCATGTCCTGTGTAACCACGTCCCCTGTCTTGTTGAGCACTGGGCCCATATTTTCCTAGTCTTCCTTTTGTCACCTATGTTCTTACAGAAGCCCTTCTTATTGTCTTTGACATTCCTGGCTGAATTAAATTCCATTTGGGTTTTAGTTTCCCTAATGTCAGCCCTGGATGCTCAGACAATGTTTCTGCAGTCCTCCCAGGTTACCCATCCTTGTTTCCACCCTCTGTATGCTTCCTTTTTGTGTTTGAGTTCAGCTAGGAGCTCTCTCTTCATCCACACAGGCCTCCTGGCATTTTTGCCTGACTTCCTGCTCATTGGAATGGAACTTCTTGAGCTTGGATGACACGATTCTTGAATATTAACTGGCTTTCTCAGGCTCCTCTTCCCTCCAGCGTCTTATCCCACAGGACTCTTCCAAGCAGATCTTTGAAGAGGCCAAAGTCTGCTCTCCTGAAGTCCAGGCTTGTGAGCTTGCTTTTCACCCTCCTTCCTGCCCTCAGGATCCTGAACTCCACAATCTCATGTGGCAGCCAAAGCTGCCTTTGATCTTCACATCCCCAACGAGCCCCTGCTTGTTGGTGAGCATGAGGTCCAGCAGAGCACCTCTCTTTGTTGGCTCCTCTGTCACTTGGAGGAGGAAGTTATCGATTCACTCAAGGAACCTCCTGGATTGCTTATGTCCTGCTGTGTTGTCCCTCCAGCAGCTATCGAGGTGGCTGAAGTCCCCCATGAGGACCAAGGCCTGCAAATTCAAACCTGAGGCTGCTCCTATCTGTCTGTAGAGGGCCTGATCCTCTTGTTCTTCCTGGTCAGGTGGCCTATAGCAGACACCCACTTTAATGTTGCCTTTACCAGTCCTCTCTTTAATCCTAACCCATGAGCTCTCAGTCAGCTCCTCATCCATCCCCAGGCAGAGCTCCAGGCACTCCAGCTGCTCTCTCACATAAAGGGCAACTCCTCTTCCTCCTCCTATCCTGTTCTTCCTAAAGAGCCTAGAAAGCCTACCACCTAGAAAGCACGGTATATTGAAAACTCTTAATTAGAAAGGTGATAAACCCAAGAGTATACAAAAGGCAAAAATGAAACAGAAAAACGAAAGGAGGATGTGTGTGTGTGTGTGAGGTCTATGGCAAACTTCCAGTCCTTTGGCCACTAGAAAGCAAACTCAGTGGATTTCATATAAATTCTCTGTATAAAGGAATGTCTATGAACTGTGTACAATATGGCCCAGAATAAACATCTCATTATCAGGCTAATAAAGCTCCTCACAGAGGAAAAGAAGGTGCTTATGTCACGGTTTCATCTCCCCAATATAATACTGTCCGGAATTGGACTAGTGCCCCAAAATACCATTTTAGGAACAATGCGAATTCCTTTAATGGAAAGGAAATGCAGTAACCCGCCGACGCTGCAGAAGCAGGGCGCTGGGCAATGGCCTCACTACTGCACACTCGCTTTAAAGTTCGTGTGGTTGACTGGCAGGGGGTGAGCCTCTGTGTTGAACACCCAGTCGTCCAGGGACAGCACGTCATCTTCACAGAACAGAAGATAGAGGTACCTGGAGCCATAAGGCGAGGGTGGGTGGAAAGAAGATGGACACAAAGGGAGGGAGATTAAAGGAAACTCAAGTGGAACACCAAGCACACACAAGCAAGCACTGTCAGCAGGACTGTGATGGGGGCTGCCGTTTGGCCTCAGCTGCCACGATGACACACTTCCCGCCTCCCTGCCTCACTCTCCTGCTGGAAACTACCACCCCTGGTGCAAAGGTGGCAAAGTGGGATGGGCATCTGTGCTCAGGCACCCCACAAACATTAAGTCATGCTACCGGCAAAGGCAGATCTGCACTAAGGGGCAGCAAACTCAGGCCGCAGACATGCCTCCTCTGTATGCAGGACCTTAACCTGGCAGAGGAGACAGCTGTCTCTCAAACCAACAGAGCTAAATTTAAGGGAGCTCCGCAGTCAGAGCCTCCCACTTAGAGCAGCTCTAAATCACAGGAACACTCCTTTAAATCCAGCACATGAGCAGAAACCTCAAGGGTGCCAATGACAGCAGTGGTTCTACAGGAGGAAACTACCAAAGCTTTGCAGCACCCATAGCCTTACCCAGTTTTCCCCCACAGAGGATAAAACTTCCCACTTATTATTAGAGTCTTATTAAGCAGACAAGAGTGTTGATGCTGCAGGAATTGTGCTACTCTGAAAGGCCTCTGTGATACTAGACTTACTTCAGAGTCTCTGCGAGGAAAAAACTCTGTTGCATGTTGTCATGGGTTGGGGTTGTGGTGTAAACATCTCGGATGCCAGAAAAACCAGCTTCTACTCTACAATGTTTTTCCAGAGCCTGAGCAAAGAAAAGAAATCTCAGTAACACACAATAGCATGGAGTAACTCATTAATCATCATCAGTTGCATTACAAGTCAGCTTTACAAATCAAATTCCAGGTTTATAGTAGCCTCTGTCTCCTACTGAAGAGCGTGGTGATTACTCCAGACCCTGGGAATAAAGCTAGTTCTAATGAAATAGCAAGAGAAACATAAACCACCTAAGTTAGTTGATTGATTGACCCTGACGTTACACACATAGCAAAAACAGATCTCAAGTGGCAACTCCAGCTGTTTGCAGAGCCTCTTTTCCAGGGCAGTAGACAAATGACAGTTCTGCCACTGAAATGCACCCCCTGCTAGGATGTGGGGCAGCAGCCAACAGGCTATTGCGTGGGCTAGAAAGAGGTGAGGGACCTTCTGGCTGGGAGGTCTTTGTGGGAAGAAGATAAGACAAAAGGCAAAGGCAGGTTTGCTGATTTTCCCTGGCCAGCTACGAACTAGTGGTTTTGAGCAGTCCAGATATTTCAACTAGAAGGTTGACTCCTTTTGGCAGAAAGCTGTTATGTTAATAGCGGGTTTTGCTGTCTGCAGCACTCTTCTCCATAAACCTCCACTGTTTTGATTGACTGATTGATTTTAGCATAGCCCAAAAGGGAGAAGAAAACATTCACAATGATCAACAGAGACGCTACACTAAATTGAGCTATTCTGTGTATTCCTGCCCCATTGCTAATGGGTCTTAGTGTCTAACATAATTTAAATCATTTCTGCTCTTTTTATTGACTGAAGGAAAGATTTTGATAAGAATCCCGCAGCCTGTACGATTTATTACTGTGAGCTTTCCAATCATACCTTCACAACCTCCCAGCCCCACTGCCTGTACTTGGGATCATGTGTCAGCCGCCACATGTACATGTAGCTTTCCACCACTTCTGGGCGTAGGATGTAGTAGCGCTCGCTGAGTCTGGTTGCCATGGCTTCGGTTCCAGCATCAAAGCGAAAGGCTTCAGGGCCGAGTTTTGTATCTAGACAAAATGACACACATGCAACGGTCAATTTGAGGAGAAAGCAAGTAAACAGACTGTCCAAGTGCTTTTATTCTGCTCAGGCTGCCAACATTTAACTAAGGCTTGTGTGAGGTCAGATGAGCAGATCGGTCATGCCTGTGTATCACACCAACCTCACGGCTGATATCAAAACAGGGGCAACTCCACAGAGTGTATGAGCTGTGCCCACTGCCACTCCAGGTGTTGCTCATTCTGTGGTATGTCTGGGTACTATCTAGGTGAGGATAAAATGTTTCTGAGGGTGGATACGACTGACAAAACACAGACTTGGACCAGATTTGAGCGTGGAGAGGGCACATACAAATCTCCCCCATGTCCTAGCCCTTTTACTGGGCTGGTATTTGCTCCTAGGAATTGTGTTGCCCCTGACCCCGAGAGCAGAGTTTGTCATTGAAGACAAACTCAGAACGCAGATGAGAAAGACCAGAGAGGCAGATGCTGTCATAAAGCCTCAAAAAGAAAACACAAAGGAAAATCTAGCCATGCAGCTGACCCTGCCATAACAGAGATACTGATAAACTGCTCCCAGTTTCACAGTTATCAGTCACCAGACCAAGCCATTTTGCCTGCACTGCACCAGGGAGGCTGTAAGAAGTGGTACCTGGGACCTGCAATCACTTCTTCTGCCTTTCCTTCTTGTCTACTAGCAGCCTCTTTGAAAAGAAGACATCAGGATGATGGGGAGGGTTTAATCAATTTCACTGGTGTATTATAAATTAAGAGTACCTTGGTCTTTTTGAGTGTCCCTTATATGAGAACCTCAACCTCTTGCAAGCATTAGCTAGCACTCAGATCCCTACTTTCAACACCAACCCTCTTCCTATTCAAAAAACAAGGAAACTGAGCACAGAGGTTGCTTATGATCATGCCACAAGGTTTCTCTTGCTGCGCCCATGTGTCTACCACAAGGCTGTATTTCAGGGAGTCATTTTATTTCTCTAAATATTTTGCACACTTCACCCTCCTGTCTGCATGGGGATCTATCAGCGTTCACTAGCTGGACTATTTGCTGAGAGCCAGGGTGACATGCACAGACATTCTCTGCAAAACAATGAGCTTGCTGAAATGACAGCACCATAACCAGTGTGGGCAGGCTTGCTATTGTCCTTTCTGTGCTGATGGATACTGCTGAAGGTGAAAATTGGCTCCGGGCACTCACAACCAGAGGGTTATTAGTTCGGGTGGCTTGTTTTAGTTCTGTAAGTGCTGGGGGGAAAAAAAAAGTTATTTGCAAATATCATTTCAGGTTAGCTTGAAGTTTATTGGGCAAACATGCTGGACACCAGCTGCCAATATGGGCTTGCTGATGTGGTGAAGGTGTGAAACAATCTTTGGGAAAAGTTAGGGCAGACAGACCTGTGCTTGACAAGGTTCCGGAAAGCAGACTGCTGCTTCGCTGCCTGCAATCTCAGAAGAGCTACAGAGATGCCTACAAAGAAAGGAGCAGAGCCCAGTGCAAACTTACTGTGCTGAAAGCCCTGCAGGCAGAGAACTAACCCCATCTCTCATTCATCATCAGCCACTGCTCTCCCAAAGAACTGACAAGCACACTGCGTGGTGAAACAAATTTTACTGGACTTGTTAAATAGAAAGACTTAGCCAGCCTCTGCTTAGGCAGCCGAGAGAGGCTGAGTAACTTCATCTTTTTGGCTCCTACCAGCAGCTGCAGGTCTCCAACACTCCCCTGTTGGGCTTCTCAGCTGCTCTGCTTCATACAGTGGGACACCCTGCAGTTAGTGACTGTTAATCTCCCCTTCTTGTCCGCAAAGGGATGTGAAAGGGCAGACTCAAAACTATATAGCCCTGTTGGGAGAAGGCTAGTTCAGGGACTGGAAGGTGGGAGGGACTAGGTATACAGCTCTGGGTTCACTTCCCAACTCTGCCACAGAAGTTCACATCTGCCTGTCCCTGCGCTCCAGCTGTCCACTGTGTAAAACATATAGCTTCCTCTTCTAGATATCCCAGAAAAGACAAGTGAAAATCATACACAGGGATGCAGATGCACAAAATACCATACTGCAAACCTCTGCCACACAAAAGCTGAGTCTCCTAAGGCTATCCCTTACTAACATTTTCTAGGCAGCCCACAGGTTTACCTGAGCGTGCGTAAGACTCGTGACATGTGTTTGTTATTTCTGCAGCAAGATCCATGTAATGTTGCTTCCTCTCTTCTCCAGCGTGTTCAGCTCCAAGTGCTATCATGCCCCCAGAGAAGCAAGCCAAGTGGCCCATTTTGTGATCCAAGATGCCACCCCTCCATTCAGCAATGTAGGTCAATCCTCCAGCAGACTTTTTGACCAAATGCTTTTCTATTGCCTAAAGGGAGGAAAATCATGATTTCAAGATACTTAGTGGACAGTAAGTAAAACTCACTTACTAAGTAATTCAAGATACTTAGTGCATAGGAGTGAATACCAAGGAAATCCAGAAATCGAAGACATTTTTGCCTGAAACATTCTGATGAACAATGTCCCCCACAAAAAATACAGAGCAGCAACCTGCTCCTTACCTCTAGTGCATCGTCGTACATCTTTTTAGCTTCAGAGTCTTTCTTGTCTGACATCAGCCAAGATTTGATGAGATACTCATAAAAGCTGTCCCCAAGCCCCCCAATGGAGACATGGTCTGTAGTGGGAAAGCCAGAAAAGAACTTCAGGTTCATGATATACAATGAGCAGTTGCGTTACAAAGAGCAAACAACCATGTCCTATTTAATGCCCTTGTTCTCTCCTCCCTCATTCCAGTTTCCTGGGGAGAGCTTGCAGCATTTCTTTTTCAAAAAGGAAGAAAGGTGGAAAGTGCAATCAGAAGAAAAATGTTCTGTCATTTTACAAAGCATTAGTATCCCTTACCAAAACTATTCAGAGGTCTTATTTTACAACAGTTATTTATACTGCAACTTAAAGATGCTTCCTGTTTATGAAGCAATCATCATAAATCCCAGTCTCTTAAACCAAAAGCAAGGGCACGTATTGATAGATCTCTACCTACGTGAAGCTACTGGGTGCTGTCTCCCTGCCTCAGGAAAGGGAGAACGCAGGTTGGATCACACAGAGCTGCCAGCAAGGGGCTGCTGTAGGGACCTCTCAATCGTGCCATTTGTATTCCTGGCTCATGGCGGGACTCTGTGGCCTGGGGACGGCTGGGTTGTTGGCGTATTAAAATGATAGAGTCAGGTACAAGGATGTGCACTGAATATTTTCTTCTGCAGAAATCGGATTTTCAGGGCTATCTGTTCAGAGTACACAATGCTCTGACCTTACTGGAGAGGAGGATGCTAAAGAATTGCACTGTGAAATGGGCATGACAGCTGCAGGTTTCTGCGCGGGGGAACTGCTGGATGGATTTATATCTTTAAACTATACCACAGGGGCAAAAGCAGCATTCATTCTTTCAGGCAGCCAAGTACTCCCCTTTTTAGAAGAGCAAGACAAATTACCCACCATGGACTGAACTATCCCTGTTAATTAACAGTGTCCACCTGTGTGGTTGCACGCATCCTCACTTTAAACATAAGCAGATGCAGCAGGGTTTTTGGAGTTAGCTGTTTGGATTTTTGTTTTCCCTTTCACTGTACACATATAAAGTCCTGAGGCTTATTCTAAATGCTAAATCCTACCGACAGAAGAGATCAACAGCCATGCATTTTCCTGACCTGAAGAGCAAATATCCCTGATACAGTGTGTCCAATGATCCACGGAATAATCCATAGCAAAACAATGAGATTAGACGCACGAATTCAGGAAAAAAAGAGGACAGACTATTTGCAAACACTGGCTGCACAGCCTGTCTTTAAAGAGAAGCTCTGTGATCCTAAGTGTGTCATTCATAAAATCACCAAAGCAGGAGCTCTGGTACATAATTGCTTTCCATATGGCATCAGCTTTGCCAGCATTTGCCTCCTAGGCACTTTGCATAAACAAATCTCTTATTTCAGCAGGGGACCGTGCTTTAATTTTCTAAAGGTAACAACTGCACTCAGAAGAGGTACAGCACTGCCTCTTCATTTAGAAGATCTGCTCATTCAGCCAGGTCAAAGATACACCTTTTAAGAAAATCACAGCAATTCCAAGAAAAACAGCTTCCCGCAAAGAGCTTTAATGACGAGAGAAAATGAGAGCCTGGCACCTACAGGGAACATCTCTGTGGCAGGCTGCAGCTGCCTCCCTACTTTGGTCCTAATCTATTTCTCACCAGCAGTATTGGAGGTGCAGAGGAGGCTGATCAGCCTTTTCCCTCACTGGAATACGGATTCAGACCGCAAGGTCGTATTATGAGCAACTGCCACAAGCAGCCTGTGCCACGAGTTGCCCTCTTGATGTGAAAGTCTAGGAGAGAGGTTATCTCTAGTCCTTTTGCATAAATCAGCCTACCCCAGAACAAGTAATCAGAGGCTACTTTTAATAAGCTCCAAGAACCACCAACAGGCCCCTCTACGTGTCAGCAAGGGGTGGGAGCAGGTCAGTACAATGAAGTAAAATTTGCAGACATAAATAGAATTAAATTAGTGGCAGAAGAGATGAATACTGAGTATCAAGCTGAGCATTTTAACCATCTGAATTAAGAGCACAGCTCTTCAGTTTCCCAAAGATTCTGTAACGATCAGTTATGGCAAAAGACAGGCACTTCTCCTCCCAGCACCAATGAATAGGCAGAATTAATGCTTGTGTCTGGGAAAATGTGCAGTGTGGCTGCCAGTTGAGAATAACCTAAAGAAAATGGCATCTCAGGGGTGCAGTAGGGGATGGGAGATTAGCTTTTCAAGTGGAACATATTGCAACAACTCTGCAGAGACAAATGTGGAGGGGAAGCTGAACTGCTTACAAAGAGATTGGGTAACTTTGAAGATCAATTAATGGGACAAACACAGAAGCCTATTTTCTTTCCTCATGGCACCAAAAGACAGCTCTGGTTTAATGGGACAACTGCGACCATCCAAGATGCTTTGTTGGGACACCTTTCAAGCCAAGCCCTGTCAATTACCATTAGAGGTGCTGATGTGGCAGTTAAAGGTCAGGGATTGCTCACAGCTAGGGCTCTCTGACTGTCTCAGATGATGGCAGCCATGCAACCGCCCGTCAGTTACAATCAGAGCTATTAATACAGTAGTTAGAAAGGTCTGGAGCAGAGCAAACAGTGCAACAACACATGGGGACACCAGGTAATGCAACGACTCAAAGAAAACTGCTTAAACAATATAAATACAATCCACTGACAGGTTAAAAACAGTTTCTGCAAAAAGAGACTTTTCTTTCCTTTGACAGAGAAACACAAAATCCAACAAACTCCCTTGCCAAACAAGCACATCTTAACAGAGTGGAAAGTTGAGGTCAGAGATCTGGGGCACAGCAGCAGAAGGAGCTTCTCATGCTCCTACCAGAGGGCAAGCTTCTGCCCTTTGGTGGCACAAAGAGAGGGGTACAGTCTCTTCTCTGAGTAAGGAAGGGGCTGTGTGCGTAAAGCAGGAAAGTAAATAATCTTCCCCTGAGTACACGGCTTCTAATATTTCCTTGCTCTTTTCAAGCGCTGTCCTGGTTATTGCTTCTCTTTTATATCACAGCAGTATCTATTTATTGCCCGTGTCTCCAGTGCTCGCCAGGGCTGGGTTCCCAACAAGTGAAAAGAACACCTGCTTGTCTCACCCTACTTGCACAAAATTGCACTACGCGCAGGTACCGCGGTGACAGGTACACAAACGCACACAAGAAAACGCATCCCTAGATCCTAGGGGAATCTGAGACTCTGTAAGCCCCCTGCCTCTCCAGGTGGTTCCTTACTTGCTGTGGCACGCTCAGAAAGTAAATCTCATAGCGCTTCTGCTCACAGCCTTCACGTGCAACTCCCAACTAGGTCTGTGGGCTACATGATGACTGCAGGATGAGGTCTTAAAGAGATGTACTGATTTCTAATATCTGTGTGATGAACCATGTACCATTATCCTCCCCTGTGCAAGAGAGGCCCTAATTCTCTCTGGAGGTGAGACACTCAGCTGGAAACAAGGCAGATGGAATAAGCGTACAATTACTATATTGCATCTTACAAATCGGGTTGCATTATCTAATCACATGTATAACAGGCTGCCTGACATGACACTTCCTTGGCTTGCTGCTCCGACAGTTGCTATTGCTTCCTAAAGAGTAACGGAAAGACTGAAATGCTTCAGGCAGGGACTCTGAATGCAGTGATACCTACGCTGCACCCAGTTCCCTGTCACCGGGCTGAGAAAGTTGGGATAAAGGCCCTGCGGCTTCTCAACTCTGTTCAGGACTTTGCGGATGTTCATCACCTAGGAGAGATGAGAGACAAGAACTATGTTACTTCTCTGCTGAAAAAGCTGACGGTTTTGCACTGTCACTGAGAACTCTGTAATTCATCACTGCTGATCCCTGGCTGAACAAGCACAGCAGCCTGTAACGTTGTGAATCATCATGCAAGCAGAACCCAATGACATGGCTCTCCGGTGAGAGGGCTGTGATGGAGAAATTTTCCTGCTGGACTCCTCAGCACAATCTTTATCCAGCTCCGTGGGATTTTAGAAATGATTCTAAAAACCCTGCAAGGCCTCAGTTCAGTAAGCAGTGGAAGCAGTTCGCTAACAGTGATCCAGAAGCAATCCTGAGGATTTGGGATCTGGGTGGAAATGTATGAGACGCAGAGGGTGATTTTTTCCATGATCCAAAGGGAAAGGTGTGGCAGGGACGAGTGACTCACACAGTACTTAAATACACCATGTGGTCACTTAACATGATGAATCGGGGCCTTTAATTTCAACAACAGACAGCTCCTTTAGTATGCCAGAACAGCTGTACTTATTTTCTAAAACCTCCCTTGGTTTCACCCCCATTAAATGCAATAGGCCTTTCCCATAAGGGACAAAGTTAAACAGTATGCAGCATAAATATTCTATTATAACCTACAGAGCAGCTAATACACTCTAAACCTTTTATAAAATTAGACAATTTGTACGCCAAAAGCTGGCTACAGACTTAAGTCGATGCTTCCAAGTAAGTCGTCAGGCTGGATAATATTTACTGAAGTTTAGTAGCATGGCATATTAATGACATGTTTGAATAAAAGACACAGATGGACTTTATTCTTGCTAAAATCACACAAGTCCCAAGCTGCAAGTTAATGAGTTGATCTGTTCCTCTGAAGTAATTTCCCACAGGATGGGCTGTTTGAGCCCACATCATCCTACAATTTTTCTCTCAGAGGGTGTTAGGATGAGTGCGATACATTTTCTGTGGCAGGCACCAGGCACGCTCAGCTCAGGAGCATCCATGAGAAAAGTTCTGCCCTTATCCCTCTATGGGCTTAGGAAGCGAAGAGGGAAACATGTTAGGCTGGGGACAGAGGCTTGACCCTGGTTAAAAATGCCACACTTTGAACCTGGAATATGGATGCAATTCTAGTTTTTAACTGTGCATCTTCTTGCCCTTGTGTTTTCAGTGCTCATCTCTCTTCCCACCTCCTTCATTTCCTTCACATACATTTTCTTTCCGTGCTATTCCCTTTGCTGGTCTTTTCTCAGGTCCCCCCTTCCTCTGAGCAATCTGTCATTATCACTGTCCTAAGGAATCTTTAGCTTGTCTCCTTTATTTCAAATCACCAGTCTGTCTTTATCTTCCCTACATTTTCCTGGGTTTCTAGTTTCCCTTCACCTTCTGCAACATTCCCCTCGCTCACCCCACCCTTATTGATTTCCACACACTCCATCCTATTCTCCATTTTGCTCTCCTAGCTTCTTCCTTCTCCTTCTTCCTGTCTCTTCTGCAAATTTTCTTCTTGTTTCACAACTGACAGATCTGCACTGCAAATATCCTGGAAAAGTACCATTTTGAGGTTTTCACTGGCAATCCCAGAACCACTGTCTGTTTTCACCCCATTGTGGGACTCTGGACAGGCCCCATTTCCTTTGGGCTCATGGGGGCAGTTTGGATTCTAACTGGAACAATTTGTCTCCCTCAAAGCTGGTTCCTCAGGGACGTGCAGCAAAAGCTAATGATTTGCTGGTATCCAACAGCATATTTATTAAGTTGCTCTCACATGCACTACAAGATCACTTGTGGAAAAAAAGCTCAAGGTAATGTATAATATTAATAGATTTTCAGTTACAAGTTACACAAAAGGAATCCAATATATCAACTGTCAGGCCTTTCCTACACAGAAACCTCAGCAGAAATCTTGCTGGCTGGAGCATAACATTTAATGCCTGTTTAGAGTAAAAAGGTCTGCAAGTACAAGGCACTACTATTAGGATATCAGAATTAACAATTATCTTTGCAGTCTGCATCCAACAGATGGTTTAATTTTGGCTGTGCCCTTGTCTGAGTAAGTTTTTGCTACAACTTCTCATGACTGAGACATTGGGAAAACCATCCCCATGTCCCCAGCAGCTGCAAGTGATGGAGAGGCAGATGAAGGGGCTCCAGGAAATGTAAATGGCCAAAGAAAACACTGGGGTAGCTGCCTCCCAAGGCCTACTGGTGTGACGGGATCTCCAACAGGAGCTCGCTGTGACCTTTTCAGTGAGCTGGTGCATAGGATGCTCTGAGGCCTGGCAACCTCTGCAGCCTGCAAGGCACAGGTTTCTGAGCCCATGTCCTATTCCGGAAGGTTTCTCCTCTGGTGAGTTCTACTGGTACTGGGGAGAAGGAACACTTTCCTGCCATGTTGTCTGCTGCAGGCAGACCACCGTGCTGCTCTGTTCCAGCACTGACCCCATGAGTATGACGAGACCAGTTCACTAAACACCAAGTTGGGAAGTACTTGCCTTTTCTGCAAACACTGGGTTGCCAGAGAGCTCTGAGAGGTGCAGGAATTCTAAGTGCAAGGTACCAAATTCTGCCAAGATGCTGCTTCCGGCAGATGCCCAACCCCAACTCCAACTCATGCCACTGCAAAGAGAGAAAAGGGAGCCTTCATTGCCAGGAAAACACAGCCAAAGTCTGTCCCAGTGCAGATCCTGCCCTTGCTATGTGCATGCAGTGCACACCAGTTGTCAACAGGGGCCATGTAAAGGACATAGATTTTTAGGACTCTTTCATGGAACAGTTCTAGTGGGATGGTGCAATAGTTTTACAAAGGATTGTTTAGGATAGGGCAAACACACAGATTGCATGTACTGGGAAACTGCAGGTTTTGTGGGAGAGTAATCCTTCCCAAACAGATCAGCTTAAAGCAAACTTTGGAAGAACACTGACAACCTGCCCTACACAAGACATTTTGGGATAAAACATGTCTCTAAGTGGCCTCGGTTGAACTCTCGCATGTCAAATGTCCCACAAGTCCAACAAGGCTGCTATTTTATGGAGAATCCATACTGTCCCTAAGCCCCTTGTTTCAACAAGATCTCACACTCTTTATACGTACGTGACACTGACATTCCCAGCGTCTGCTTGCTTGCAGGGGGATAAAGCATACAGCAACATCAACGCTAGGGGAAAGATGCCATTGGGCAAACCTGACTGTAATGAAAAGCCATGGGGAATCTTGAGCCTTGCAAGAACATGAGGGCCAGCATAAAACTACAGAAGCTGGCAAACACTGTCTGAAGAAGCCTGTGTGCCTCCGCTGTGTGCCAAAGTGCCTCCGCTGCTACTTTTGATGTACTGGGATCCCTTTTCAGTTTCTGTTTGTCTCCCCGCACCCTGCCAAATCCATGCAAAGAGAGAAATCAGCACTGAAGAAATGCATGGAGTCGATTCTGGGGATGACGAGGGCATCACTTCTCCCTTAAATCTCACAGAAAACTAACCAGAGGACATAGGATGGCAGAGGCATCTAGGCACTAACAGCCTCACTCTTGGATTTGCTTTTACATTCAACCACTTCTTTCTTGTACCCCACTACTACAGATCACAGCTCCAGGCCTCTCTGAAATCTACACAAACATGAAAATGTCCTATATCCTTAAGCCTTGGTCCCAAAATAGCCTCCGCAGGTGCTGGCCCAGGGAAGCTTGGCTAAGCCATCTCAGAAGTGACGTGGCTTTGATTTTCCTGTCTCTGTGACGGTTGTTTGCAGTTGATGTTGATGAGGTAACAGGTTTCCAGTGATGGGGGGGCGGGGGTAACACTAGATGGCGCCTGAAAGCTTGGCTATTAGAAGAGAAAGGTTTCTGTTGTTCACAGGAGGCTAAAACTAAAGTTTCCCCTCCACGTGATGTACAGAAAACCATTTCAGGTCCAGAGCTGTTTGTTTTGCCTCCAGACAAAAAGAGCCATTAGATAAGCAATATGTTCACGCTGTTTCAAATTGCTCAGTCACTGCCAACCACCAGCCTTCCCTGCAAACTGTCAGGAGGCTGTATCACCAGCTCTTCGTTTGAAAACACTGTGTGCAGCTAAAATGGGTACCTCAACAACATCGACTGTTTATGGCAGAAATCTCCCTGTGCAGGCAGAAAGGTTCTCCAGTCTGACCAGGTTAATGTTGGTTTTAATATCACGTTGGACGTATCTGCTGAACCTGGCAGCAGCTGGCCCTGGGATAGGTGTCCTAAACAATCCCACGGTGTTCTCATATCTATAAAAAGTCAATTACTTTTTCTTTATTTACTGCAGTGAAGGGACGTTGTAACAAATACGATCTCACAAACAGAAACTGCCTTCTGAGCTAGTTCAAATGAGAAGTGCTTGGAAGCAGCCAAATGGGGCTGTGTTTGTTGTGACAGCCGCTACGTGGGGTCACAGCAACTGACACAACCCTCCCCAGGGAACTTCCATCCCAAACGCGCAGCCAGGCACTGCCTGCAAGGACCATGCTGCTGGGACCCCAAGCCCTGGGTTACAAATCACAGTAACACTCAAGGAGAGGTGGTCTGGAGGAAACAAAGTACGTCTGCAATGTGTCCTTGGGTTAAAGAGCAGCCTGAAATGACCCCTGGCAGGAAAACATTTTTTCAGCATTAGAGACTGGATAAACTGGGTCTTCACAGCTGCCCTGTTTTATCACATCTCCAAGGAAACTACAGTTTAAAGGACCTTGGTCTTCAAGACAAAAGGAAATGCCCAGAGCTCTCTTTATCCCCCAGATAAGTGGGTCTTCCTTAAACACTGTCCAGTGCAAGCAGGGACTAAAAATGTCTGCACCATCTCTTTCCCTCACGGAGATCCAAAGCAGCAAAACAGTGCCTAGTCAAGAGAGAGAACAGGAGAGGATGATGACGAAAAATCTGGAGGTGCAGAGGGTTTAGGGGAGATGTGAAGGAGAGCAGGGGCCAGGGATTTGGAACAGGAGGCACGGGGAGAGAAACTGCAGTGCAACACACAGGCAGAGAGTACAGAGCAGCAGCTTGAGTAGACAATGTACTCTAGGACCTGGCAGACAACGTGGCAGTTGGACCAGCAGGATGGAAAACAAGCCTGTGTGAGATATGATACAGTGCCTGTGTGAAAACAGAAGGCCACAGGGAAGCACATCAGCAGAGAGGAGACACAAGAGGAAAAGGTGGCGTGAGGAGATAGGAAGAGATAAAGCCAGTTGGCTCCGGGAAGAGCTGGGGGGGTTGGGTGTCTTTGTACTTGGGTCCTCAAAAATGTATACACAGAATTGACTTAATGGCAGTTTTTGTTTCAAATTTCTGAATGTCATTCTTAACCCGTCCCCCCAAGCTACCAGCACCAAAAGCCTACACATGCTGCAAGACTCTCCTCCTTTTGAGATGATGAGGTCTCTCTGGAATTAGCACATACTTGCAAAAGTAGAAATGGAGAGAGAATTCCTTCTTGCAAAACTCTTCTCAGTTTTGGTTTGGCCCTGACATTTGGGTCAGCGTGCTCTCACAGCATCACCTCACTCTCCCTTGCTTCTACTTCCACACACTATCTCACACAGAATAACTCCCTTCCCCTTCGGGTTTACAGCCTTTGGCTGTTCATCTTGTTCCTGTGGTAGTCAAACTACAGATTTAGCTTGCTTCATCCTTGATCCTAAATCAATTGATACCCTGAGCCCTCACAGCAGTTTTGTGGCCCTGAAGCCAGAGCTCAAGCCAATATTACAGGTTCTGGATTGTGGGCTCAGTGTTATTTTGATTTTCTTTGCTCTTAGTCAAGGTCATCAGCAAAACATTTTGGGAATGTCTAGGCAGACAGAGTCTGTTTCAATTGTCTTCACAAAGGGCAGGGGAGGGTTTGGCATTTCTGTGAAAGGTTAGTCTATGCTGAATCTTTATCAGCCACAGAGGAAGCAGATGTCTCTTCTGTAAAAAGAGACAATTAAAGTCATGGTGGTGGCTTAAATTTTCACCGGGATCATGTGCAGATCAGACAACTGAAGGGTGACAGTGATACTTGAGCAATGGATCAGCGTGAGCCAAACATTCGGAAGTCTTGCACTTCACAGAGACGTGAACCAAACAGGAGATTTGGGCTGAGATGAATAATGAATTTCATGGCTGCTGCTCTGAGTTTTGCAAGAGGTGAGGATGAAAGGCTTTTCTTAACCCATATTTCCTGCTGTCTCTTGTTTCAGCTTTTACCCTGGGGGATTTGTTTGTAGGCATCAAAATGAGCCAATGAGCCCTTATTGGCAGAGAACACTGTCTACTAGCAAGAATCAGAGACTGGGAGCCCAGTCTCCAGGTTTGCCTCTGTTTGCTGAGAGACCTTCAGCAAGGTATTTAACCCAGCTGCCTCAAAGGTCCCCTCCAGCGTGAGAACACCACCTACCTGACATGAAATGCTGTGGCTCTAAGTGATGGATACACACCTGGCTGAGTGCTGCCAGCAGGGAGAAAACTAGAGCATCTGTGTACTCTCTCCTTTCTAGCAGCGAAACTGTCAGCCAGTCCCATCCAGTTCCTTTCCCAATTTTTCCAAACATGGAACCTGAATAAATTCACATGCATCTAGCTGGGCACACTGCAAAAATACAGACAGTACTGCATGCTACGTGCAGACTACAAATAACCTTTCAAAGAAAATGAGAGTGAGGAAAATGCTATTGCAGCAGGGAGCCCTGCCAAGAGGTAGAGGAAGAAACTGCGGATAGCCCAAAATTAATAAAACACAGCTGGGTTTAACTTGAGTCACCTGCAATCTCTGCCAAGGCACCTCTTGGTTTTGAGTTGGCAAAACAAATGACCTCGAAGAATCTGCACTAGAGGGGGGCACCTCTGAGGAACTGCTGCTGTTCCTGCTTGAATCCTGGTCTTTTACAAACATTCAGTAATAAAATGACATGCTTGTAAGGACGTGTGTCTTGCCTGCCCAGATTTATGACGCCACGTGGGATACCAGTGGGGGTGTTAAAAGCTGGCAAAAGTTTCTCTCCAAGTTCCAGAGCTTTACTCTTGAACACCTGTTAAAAGAAGAAAAGAGGATAAACATTTGATGGACTGCTTGTGAATACTAGTCACACTGGATTCTTTCAAATCCCCATTATAAAAAACTAAAAGTGCTGCACTATGAGAATCTACCATTTCAGGTATGCTGCTGCCCTAGTTCCACTGCATGATAGATCTGAACCAGAAATCATGCTGAACTTTGGTATCTATCTGAATGTCGTCTAAAAATCTACACTAAACCAGTCCCAAGTCCCCTGCAAAACCTTTAGCCTGGAGGAGAGCAGCCAGAGCTGTAGAGCACAGAACACCCCAAATACCTCAACAGCAAATTTCCGTGATGGGAACTGATCCAAAGAATACTCTTTGGGGACAAATTCTTCCCTTTTCCCAGGGTGGCAGAGGACACAGGGAGATGAAATGACTGAACTAAAAGAAATCTTCCTAGGGTGAAGCATTGTCAGATTTACAACATGGGTTTGCCTAGCTTGTGTCATCTCCTTTTGTAAAACACATGATTTCCAACGAACAATCTTTTACTTGCAACTCTTTTCCAGGAAGGATTCGTGGTTTCATGGCTAAGCTGCTCCTTTTCCATTTGTAATGCTTCAGTTTGGGGCTTTCAAATCAAATTATAGCTTATGGTGGCTTGCAGCACAAAGCCACCATACACAGTTATTTTGGGACAAACTGATACAAGCACTAATCTTTGCTCCAGAGATTAGTCCTGATCAAGGGAAGCCTGTAAGTGACTTAGGAGATAAAGCACAAGCCTTTTACCTCTAGCCCCTGTATACCAGCCCAAGCTGCCACAGCCGTTCTCAGAAAGCAGAAATTCATTGCTCTAAAAATACAGCACTGAGGAAACCTGAGCTCTCCTGTGGGCTTGCAGACCTTCGATATGCTTACAAGGAGATAGGGGTTTGGTTCAGAAGGGAAAGCAAGAGACAGGGACTTGATTTTTGCCTTTCAGTCTGGTGACACGGACTGGGTAACATGACAGGCACTGCCCTGGCTGCTGAGCATTGCTGCTGACTGCACTTCAAGAGGTCACTGCTGGAGTTTTATGGTTTAATGTGGTTTCTTTTTGCTCCGTTGATCTGAAGCCTGTTGAAGTTGTGACTGAGACAGGCCCTGAGTTGGGGCACTGAGTGTTTGAGAGTTTTCCCTGGAGGGAAATCACAGAGAGAAGTCATTCCTGGAACTCATTTAAAATGCAACTAAAGTAACAGAGCTGCTCCTGTGACTCCACGGATCAATGGTGCCACTAGGCAGTCACGAGCCATCCCATCCTATTATGGTGGACAGCACCCAGCCACGGTCAGTGTATGGCATGAGAGCTAAGCTCTCATTTAAGAGCCAGTCTTCCAGTTCCTTCACTCGCAAAACTCCTCTTTGAATCAGAGTTTCTGCTCGCCTAAGACTTCCAGGGCAAAGGAATAATCTCTTCATCTCTCTACAGCCGCTGTAAAATTCCAGTCCAGTCACATTATAAAACAGATTATGGCATTAAGCCCTGGCCTCTGCTGGGCTGGAGGGAAAGAAGGAAAGTCGAAGCGAGAGTCTCCTGCTTTAACCAGGACTGAACAGCTGCTCCACCACGCTACAGGAGGGGCTGTGACACCTAGCCCACACCTACTGGGCAAGGGGACATTATGTGGAGCTGTATCACTTTGTCACATGAGTTGGCAGCATACAGGTACCCTGCCCTGGCAGTTTGCCACCCTCCTTCCCTGTAACCCAGGGCACTTTAGCTTAGAAACTACTGCTACAGAGAGACTGTCCAGGTAGAGTTTGGAGCACTTGCCACTAATCGGTTGCCCTCCTTAGTCTGAGGCAGAATCTGGAATGATGTTTGATGAAATATTGCCAATGTTTAGAATACAAAGGAACAAGTACAAAGACAAAGATCACTGCAAATGGCATTTCACTGGGGAGCAATGTGTCCAACCGAAAGCATGTCTTGCTAGAATTGCCCACAGGAGAAAAGATCTTTGCAAATGAGGCATGCACGGTGTGTGCAAGGTAATTAGGCGAGACTTAATTAAAAGAACATCAGTGGCATTTCGATATTCATAAAAACGATAGGTTTAGCCTGTTGTTATGGAGGGATTATCTGATGCTCAGAGAAAAGCTGCTGGAGAACCCTTTCAGTTCGTTATTGGTGACTGTGCGAGACATGCAGAGCTACTGAAACAAACCTCTTCTCCAGTTAAGTAGTATGCGGCCAACAGTCCTCCGATATAGCGGATATTCACCTCAAACAAGGATGCTTCTCCATTCTGAAAATACATAATGATATACTTGACTGCAAAGCCTGCATGCACAAATGGCAGCTAAGGGGAACAGATTGTAGGCAAATACTTAAGTCTCCCAGTCCTCACCCACAGTGTAACACAGCTTTTTGTCTAAGATCTCACTGCACTATATTTGCTCTACAGTGATAGGTGGAGCCCGAAGGGAAAAGAAACACCCAAACTACCCATTTATCACCAGCTGACAATAAGTATATCAGTTAGGGCAGATGTATTCTCCATCCATCCAACCCTGTCTTGGGTTATGCCTTGCAAAGAGCTGTGAATTAGTCTAGGGGAAAATTTTGCCCCTTGAAATACTTTTTTTAAACAGAAAATTGTACAGCCACATGGGAAAATGACTTTCTCCATTTTCTTGTGAAGAGGGCACTGCATTAGATGGCTGTAATGCACTTCCTGCATTAGGTCGATATTTTGTGTCATTCAAGGACTCACCCCAGTCTGCAGGCTCAGAGAGGACCACAGCCTGTCAGCTGCCTGTCATGGACATGCTTATGGAGAGGCAAACTGCGTGATGTCCATGTGCACCACCACCACAGACAGCAGACACAGACGGATATGGTTCACTGAATTGCTCAAGAACCCACTCACCTGGAACAAGTTTTGCTCTACCTACTCAGCTGATGATCAGCAAATGTCAAAACGATTGCATTCAAAATGTGCCTTTAAAAAATACATGCTCCTGGCCGTTGAATCTGCATGATAAATGATTCCTACCCTCACACAAATGCATAAAGCCAAAAACCAGAAAGATCTTCCACCAACACAGCACTTTCAGTGAGGAAGGCAAAGCAAAGGGGCACTTGAACCTCTGCACTAGCCTGCCCTTTCCAAATACCTGCAGGTTACAAATCAAGAGCAAGTGCTTTCTTGAGATGACGACTGAAATTGCATGAGACAGATCATGGCACCCAGTTTCAAACACAGCTTGTGGGCCTTGGAGTCCCTGCCTCACTTTTCTGGACTACTAGAGTTCCTTGTACAGAGCCAATTTTTAATTAATTTCCCTCCTTCTCTCCCTTTGCTGTGCTTTCTGACTCCACCGATCAATCCATAGCATTCATTCTTGTCTTTGCAGATCAATCTATTCTGCAGGCCAAGATTAAAAGCTTTTATGAAATCCAGATAAATTATCTCCCAGTTGATTTTGTCCCTTGTTTATCGATTCAGTAACGCACCGAGAGCATTCACCAAATTTATCAGATGTGGTCTTCCTTTTATGAATGTATGAATGCCAGTCGTGCCCTCCCAAATGATGCTTTTCTATAAAGGCAGCTGCATGCATTGTTCCCAGGGGGAGAACCATTTTTCACAACAGACAACTAGGCTGGCATTAAAAAAATAAAAATTTGAACTGCACTCTGGTTTTAACATTCTCCGTATGCCACTGATGTGATCCCATCAGCTCTCCCTTGAGAAACACAAGAGCTGGCTTGGAGACCAACAGTCAGAGCTATGGCAAGCAGCCCCGGCCACAAAGCGAGATAAAGGACAGCATCCTTCATTTGACAGCATGTGTTGTACCCATAGTCCCAGCAAGTCTAACACTAAGCATAAGAAGAAATGGCTAGGAAAGCTTCAGGGGCCACAGAGAGCGAGCGTCTCTGGCCATTTTTAGAGATGACGCCCTTCCTTCCAAACCTAGGCTCACTATGTGCCCTCTCTTTGCTGCCAAGGTGCCACGTTCCCACTGCACAAGTCCCAGCA
Source organism: Burhinus bistriatus (assembly GCA_013397275.1). NCBI lineage: Eukaryota > Metazoa > Chordata > Aves > Charadriiformes > Burhinidae > Burhinus > Burhinus bistriatus. Next base: position 78,301 of record VYXH01002687.1, read on the forward strand.
ATGACATACCAACAAAGGGCCCAATCAAGGAGTTCAGAGTTTTCAATCTTAATCTATAGCATGTAAAAAGAAAATTTGTCTTATCACAGGCAGACATTTAACTGAGATGAAACAGAACTTGTTCTTTGTATCTAATAATTACAGCTGTTTTTACAATCCAGACCAAAACACAAAAAACATTAAACACTGAATCTCATTTTCAGCCAGACACTGTGAGTCTGATCTGGTGGACCCTGGCTGGAACCCTGTGCCAAGTAGAGGCAGAAGATGGGGTGAATCATCACAGTAGTCCCTTTGGTCTTAAAAAAAAAAAGAGTTGAGTGGTTTCTTCCCCCACGGACTTCATAGTTCCCCTCCCCAAATGATTCTTAGAGAAGACTGTGATCAGAACTGGCCAAACACATAGCATTTCTGTGACACAGGCAGGCATTCCCAGGAAGTGACTCACCACATTCAAGTCAAAGCTCTTCTCCACCCACTTCTTTGCTTCTTGGAATTCCTCCTCAAGTTCCATGATGTACAGAGTATCTAAGGCGTCTACGACGGTAGCTCCTCGAAGGCCTCCTGCATTGCAAACAGAACAGCATGATGAAGCCCCATTGATGCAGTCATCTTTAGCTCTAAATCAATCTGCAGGAGCTCGGACAGGCAGCAGCTTCCAGTCCCAACACTGGGGATGTCTGGATGGGATCCAGACTGGCCATGGTCTAGGCCAGGATCTTCTAACAGGACTAGTGAGCTCTGCTACACAAAATGGGCTGCTTTGGAGAGGCCCAATTTTCAAAGGCCCGATGCTTCTGAAAGAATAACCCCAAGGAACAGCTCAAGGTCCACGCTTCAAGCCACCAGTCATGACTGCAAGCCTTGGCCTTATTTTCCAGTCTTGTCTTGCCCAAAGTGGTCAGGCAATTCCACCTCTAATCTTTGTTCAGCTGTAAACCTAAATTCAGCCTCTTTCTAACTCAGTTACAAGCATAACCCTCTTCTAAGTGAGAGAATTTTATTTTTATTGTGCAAGAGCATCCAAGACACGTCACTGATCATTCTGCCCTGACGCAGTGTTTGTTACCTGGGGCACAAAGTACTTTTAGACCATGTCATGACCCAGGGTTTCCCACTACCAGCCTGTATACAAAACACAGCCTCATGTGGCAGCAGGGAGACCAGAAACTAATCTTGATGAATCTTGAACAGAGAGTGGGTGACTTTGGGGACAGCTCCCTTCCTTTGGCTAAACGAACAGTCCCTGTGAGCATGCTCACCATTCTCCTGCAGATGGCAACGGGACACATGCAAATGAAGCAAATGCCAACCAAGTACTTGGACCAACCATGTCATCCTTGTAAAAAAAACTGCATGCCAAGCGTTGTCTTACGCAAATGGACTATAGGAGAGCTTCCAGTGAGAGAGAACGACGTGGCATGCCATGCCAAGAAAACTATGCAGACTGTGTAGACAGACAATCTTGTAGCAGTTGAGATTAAATGCAACTAGAGATGTTAACAACCCTGGATTTGGAACATCTCAGTGCTAGAGTTTTACTTCTGTTAGAGTTCCTAAAATTACTCCCAGCATAGGAAAGCAAAGGGTATGAAGCACATTGTGACTCAAAACTCTTTGTGCTTTAATTACAAAGGCCATCACTTTCCTGGGTAACTCAGCAAAGACAAATCCTCATGTGGAGGATTCCAGTTTGGAATCATCATCAGTCATCCCTCTGCAGATGTAACGCACCAGGGCCATAGGCATGAAGCTGCTTCCGTAGCGCCGTCAGCAAGCTGCACGTGCAGGCCCCCCCCCACCCCCCCGCTCAGTTGCAGTCACATTCCTACCCACCCCCTGACAGTCAGACCTCTTGGAGTCTCCGGCAGAAACGACACTTGGATGAGGTTCAGGTTTCATTTCTGCAGGAGAAACTACTTGTACCGGCTCTGTCCCTATCATCTCCTGTTCCAGTGTAACCACAAAGACTCACACACACTGCTTATGCCCAGGGGTTTTCCTGAGACGTTATTTCTCTTTGGCTCAGGTCAGTTCCTTCTTCTCACTAACATGCTTTAAAATACTAGCCCAAATTCCCCCAGCTTACCCAGCTTTTTATTGCATGCTCAGATTGGCTTGGCACTTTTGTAATACCTTCAGTGTTACTTCAATTCTAGTTCTGCTTAAGAGAGGAAAACCCAGCTGGATGCACTGTCGAGGAACTACTGCAGAGGGGAGAGGAAGGCAAAGGTGAGTCATGTGTCATGAACCTTAAGACTTTGGTCTTTTCTTACTAATGAAAAAAAGCGACCCTGTCTGATGTACATCATACCCTTTCCCCAGAGGAAAAGTGCTCAGATTCACCAGTTTCATGCAGGGCTCATTTATGCTTTCAGCATTCCTCTCCCGTAAGAAAGGCATCCTGCTTTATTTTGTTGATGTTACAAGATTGCAGTTTTGACACTTTTCAGCCAGTCAGCACATCATTGCTTTAATAAAAACCCAACCAAGACTTTACTGCTCAAGTACAGATTGCTGGCTTTCGGATGCTGTCTGCATCAAAAACAGGGGCTGTGGAAAAGGGATGAAGGTGGTGGAGGTAGAGACAGCCTCTAGAAATCCATTTATTCCTGCAGGCTTGCAAAATGATAATCTAACTGGAGCGATCTCTGAGAGTGCAATAGATGGAGTCAAATAGCCACTAGATCAACTGGTGGGTTCTAAAAAACAACTGAGCTGATGTTTGTATGGCATGTTTTCCAAAAGCAGTGACCATGAAAAACAACATCATTGCAGTCAGAGCTGCTTTTATCAGCCTTAATGATTCTTCAATATTAATGATTATGTGATTTTTATACACTTTCCTATTAGCAAGGAGAGACACACCAGCTCAGAGCAACATGGACGCAGGCAAAACATTTTAAAAAGAGAAGGAAGAGCGATGCTGCCTGAGGCACAGCCCATTACCATGATACTCTGAGAGTAACACTAGCAGGCTTGATTTAATTTGATGATATAATCCACAAAGCCTTTCATAATCTGCAGAGAGACAATGAGAAAAGTTGGACTTCCTCAAACTAAACAGAGACAAAGAGGCAATAAAGTTACAATTTTCTGGGATGATTAATTGAAGTGAAAAATATTGCTTGAATTGACATAGCCTTTTATGTTTTTAGCAAGTAAGGCCTTTAAATATATGAAATGCATCGGGGACTAGGAACATGCTCGGATCTTCACTAAAGCATAGCTCAGAGTTGCTTAGCTTTCCTCCCCTGTATTTGACAAAGTGGAGGGCAAACCTTGGTTCCCCGCTGGTTTGTCTTTGTGTCATTTTAAACGTTTGTTTTAAATATTCCCCTAAACACTCTGTATCTGAAGAACTGCAGGCTGTGTGTTTTGTACAAGGGTCTTGTCGATGTTTCCTTTCTTCTGCACCAGCTTTGAAGCAATTGCAAAATGCGTGGCTGACTTTTTCCTGCAGCTAACAAAGTCTGTCGCAATACCAAAAGCTACCGTGTCAGCTTCTGCTGTCTCATGAGAATGACAAAAAAAGAACCTCCTTCCCCTCCACAACCATGCAGACGGCAAACCAGGCATCAGGACTTTGCTATTGTGTCTCTGTCACTTGACAGGACAGAGAGGACATCTAGCAAGGACCCTGATCCCCCTGTGCACACTGGCGTGTTACTTCTTTGCTACAGGAGCATCTTCATTCCTTCCTGCTCTGACTTTGCTTGATCAGACCATGACAGAGCTCGTGATACAATGTCCAATAGCTCTGATTATACTCGGCTGTCAAAAGATAGTGCTATACATATCCCAGGATGTTTATTGCAATATATATGCACCCATTTATAAAGGTGGTGATATTTACTTGACATGCTGCTTATTTTGAGAGATGTTAAAAAATAATCACCTTTCCAGATCTCCACATTATAATGTGAGGGATATAATCAAAGGGGAAGCAGCTTCAAAAGGAAAAGGAATCAAAACCCACTCTGTCACTTTTGACTCTTGCTGACACTCCCCTCTCTAAATTACTGGTTTCAGCCTCATTGTACTCTCTCTGAGGGAGTTTTAAAGTAGAAACCAAGAAACCCTCAAAAGAAACCCTTCTGAAAGTACCCAGAAAAGGTAGCAATGACTTTTAAGCAGGTCTCCATGTTGGAGATTCTACCTGTCTCCACAAATCTAAGGCCCTGTGTGCTACGAAAAGCGCTCCGCCCCCAATCCTGCTGCAAAACTGGCTTGGAGTGGAGATACGTCTCGCTTGGGAGAGGCAAGGTCACTTTGCTGATGGCCAAAAGGGAAGGTGTGTATGTTGGACACAGCTCTGGGATCCACACCAGCTCCTGCACTGCCCAGAGGGAGCCCATGGCCATTCTGAATGGGAAAGAGGAACCCTCCACTGGCACCAGTGGGAAGAACCGGGACCTGAGGCAGAACGCAGGAATGCTTGTCTAGGGACATTTCTAACTGAAGGACTTCATGGCAGCTCTTGTGACAGCAAGTAGGAGGGTCTCTGCCTAGAGTTTCATCTGTGAGAGAACAGCAGCACACCAGAAGAAGCAGCTCATGGTAGCAATACAAAGGTTCATCTCTTCTTGAGCTGAAGGAGGGCCTGTACCACCCTGTCCAAGCCACAAGGGTATTTGCTCTTTTGTGCATGAGAAGAATGGAGACATCCATGTAGGCAACAAGGCTGCTCTGTTCCTACTTCCACCCACCCAGAGGAACAAGCATCCACCCGCTCACTTGTGAACACTGCTACAGAAATCACTAACAAATGTTACATTAATTAACATAATTCTTGTGAAAGGTGCTGAACAGAGCAGTCCACGGAGAGGAGATGGTATTGTACGCGCACCGTACCCCCACAGCCTCTGTGGGAATGTGCTTTAATGCCAGTCCGGAGGAACAAGACCATTCAAGCAATACAGTCTCAGAAAGGCCTTCATGGGAATTAATGGTAGTGCTATCTCTAAAAACCACAGATAAAGCCAGCAGCAGCTTGTTCTAGTCTGGGATAGATAATCTGAATAGAAGGGCTCATCCTCTTCTCCTACTCCTGACTCATCCCTGCTGCCTGCTATCTTAGGGGTTCGTTAAAGTCACTTGCAGCAAGAGTTTGTAAGATAAAACACAATTCCAAAGGCTCATTAGGAGGTTTAACAAGTCTGGGTCAGAGGGGGAACACTTTGGAAGACGTACGCCAGTCTCAACAACCAAAGGAACTAACAGGTACAAAAGCCTGCCAGGCTATCCAGGGAGCTGCCAGGCAGGCTCCTCCTGGCAGGTGAGGGGCAGCCCTCTCTGAACCCGCTGCAGGGCACAGGGCAGAAGAGAAGAGCTGCCACCACAGCCTGGGGCTCCTCTCACCCCAACATGAAGATCTGCATCAACTGTGAGTCCACAGAGTACGGCCAAGAGGTGACAGCTGTGTGGTCCTGATCACAAGCTGAACAAGGATTGTAAAGGGTGAAAAGCTCCAAGTCAGGCGAGTGGGGAACCTACGAGTAACAGATGGGCCCCCCGTGACCCACGCACAAGATTCACCCACTTGCCCATGTCCCACCATCCTCCTTCAGCATCCTGGCAAGCCAGCGTGTGGAGGAGAAAAGGGAACAGCTTTCTTCTCAACATATAGTTTAAAGGGAGGCCATGAGGGCTGATCAAAGGTGGAGAATATCTACCCTACCACCTGCCAAACATGTAAGGGCTAATTAAGGCTTGAAAAGAGCTGCAAAGCGCCAAGCAGGGACTAAGTATAACTGTGGTAACAATCACAACTGCTGCTGCATCTGTGAACTTCCTTTTAGCTACCCATTATCTGCAAATCAAACCCACCAATTTAGGCAGAAACAGGCCAATCAAACGTACCAGCATCAGGTACACAACAGAAACTCCACGTTTGATCATTAGTAGAGCAGTAAGAGTTTACATCTGACTTGCTGAAGCTTTCATGAGCCACCAAATCCACATGTGTAATTCAACTGATGTGAACACTTTGCATCTGCTCACATTTACAACCCAGGCTTGCCTAAGAACAGCAAGGGATGGCCACAGGTCGTATCGGGCTAGAACACTGATCCAGGCATTGCTCACACAGCACAGTTGAGCTCCCCCATCAGAAAGGACCCAGAGGACAGGATTACATTTTTTAGGAAGTAAGATGATCTACTGAGCACAAGACAAAGTTTTCACACCAAAGAATTGTCTTTTATCAGGAGACTGTGACATTATCCTGGGTTTAGCTCTCCTTCAGTCTCTGTGGGAGCCACATAGAATAGAAGACAGTCACATCAGAGAAAGCCACAACTTCTCATAAAGCTTCTTGCAGCCAAGGTCAAAACCTTCAGCTTGAAAGAACCTCTGCCTCCACCCTCTGCACCCTGCAGGCAGACAATAGCAAGCTGAGATGCACAGTACTGGGTAGACTTCTCTTAACAGCAACTACATGACTGAGGAGTGAGCAGGGACTGAAGGAAAGGACAAAAATTAGGAAACGAAAGGGAAGGGGGACAGAACCAGACTGTGAAGAAAGAAAAATGAAAAACAAAGAAACTGCAGAGCACTTGCAAGAGCATCCAGGATATTTTCAATGCGTTCCCTTGGCACCAGAAAACAGAGTGCGGTTTTGCTCTGCTCAGAAAATGGTTTGTCTTTCCCTGCTCTATCAGTTCAAACTGCTAAAGTGTTGCCCATGACCGAGGAGGAAATCTATCAGCCTTCTGGGCCATGGAGCCCAAGCCTCATGCCATCTTTTCAGCCTATCCAGCTGCCACTGAAACAAAGCCCCACCGCCCTCCTTCCAGTGGGAACAGGGCCTGGGGTCTGTCAGCTGCTCTAACAAGGTGTCAGTGACTCACTGACAAGAGAAGAGACAATAGTGAAGCAACAGAGTGACTCACTGGTAACAAAGCACAATTCATTTACCTTCATCCTACCTCAGAGGGTTTATGTTAAGTAGGATGTGGAATAACAGGCCCAAAGAGAAGGGACAGCCAGAATAGCAGCCTGCATTTCAAGGACCAGTCTCCAGAATCTCATAAAGCACCCTCGCATGCTTGCATGGGTGAGACAAGCCCTCGCTCTTCCTTCTGGCTTTACCAGCTCCTTTCCTACAAAGCCCAACCAGCTCTTCTACCTGATGGATACTATTTTCCAGTTACGCTTTTGGAGATCAAAAGGTGTTCCTTTGTCAAAATCAGTTTAGTGTTTGTTTTTTGGGGGGGTTTGGTTTGGTGGTTTTTTGTTGGGTGTTTTGGGTTTTTTTTGCGTTGGAAGTTACTCAGGCTCTAGGAAGCAATTTTGGCCAAAATAAAGTACCTCCTTGGGGTGAGGTATTTACAGGCTGGGGATCTACCTGTTCAAGTCCTTTTGCTACCAGACTTAGTACACAGACCCACACCTGCTTCTCCCAATGGCTAAACAAGTGGCCTAACCCCAGGACACATTCAGCCTCCATAGCTTAGCAAATGTTTGATTTTCTAGACAAAGTGGAGCAGCTGTGATGGGAGGGACAGAAAGAGTCGCCTTCCCTCACTCCCCTCTTCCCAAAATAGCCAACTTGGGAGTATCACAGGCCAGATAAGAGACTTGAAGGGCTCCCAGCTGCAAGTCTGTCCCTTGAGAGTCTTTAGAAAAGCTGTAAAAGTGATGCTTCAGCAAATGAGTAGCTAAGAGTGGGGTCTTTAATAGCCCTCTTCCTCAGGAAGGAGAAATGCCTTTTACCAACAGCTTTGCCTTACTCCCGCAGCCACTCAGTGTCTGGGGAGCCACTAAGCACGATGACTTGCAGGTGTGTGATCTGAAGGGTGGCTGCCCTGCTGCAAAGCCAAAATGGCACATACATCACATGCAACGAGGCAGTCTCCCTGTCTCAACTCTCACCAGCTTTGCTATCTAGGTGCAAGGAATAATGATGAATTTAGCATCTGCCTAGATGCATTACCTTTGCAAGGCTGGAAATGGTACAAGGATTCCCAAGCAGCAGGAGATGGAAGTATCTTTGCCAGCTTTTCAACACTATCTCCCTGATGTCAGAGTTTAGCTTGAACAAAATTCTTCTTTGTGCCATATCACCTGCGTTTAGAGCCACAGACCCCTGCTGTTGCTATTACACTGCTGTTACGAATTGTCTGTCACAGAGACGGATGGAAGCCCAAACTAGCTTCACCAGCACACCTATTCAGCAGGTAGAGCCAAAGCACTAGAGCAAGCAAAAAGGTTAAGAAATATCATCTCTAATGTCATGGAGAGAAGACCCAGGGGGCCTGGTCCTGCCATTTGGCAAACAATCCTTCATGAAGTTTCTCAGTGAACAGAAACCGAATCCTTCATTTTCAACAAAGCCATTTAAAAAATCTGTACAGTAATGCATTGTGCCAATGCTTAAAATGAACAGCACAAGTCATTAGGAAGCTATCATACTTAATCTTGCATATAGCAGGACTGTTTAAATGCTACAGAACAGAGAGTTTCAAATAGCTTTTTTCTAACTTTAATAACCAAGTTTACAATTGAAAGGCAAGAGCAAAAGGGGGAGGAATTTAGATCAGCGCAATGTAAACCTAGATCAAAAATGAAAGGTCTTGACTCCCACTGTTCTTATGTCAAATCATATTTGTCAAAACAAAAATTAGTGCTGAAATCTTGTTTGGAATAAAAATTAGGATGCAGTTTCTATGAAACATGATGAACTTGTTAACTGTTGAGGCACAAAAGACTCCAGTTGTTACTGGTTATTTATCTTCACCTCTTGGGGTGCAGGCGACGCAGGGCAAAACAAGAACTGAAAACACTAAGATCCCTTCTTCTGGTTATGCTGGTATTGAGGGCTTCAAAGGACTGAACTGGCTTTGATTAAAATCAGTGCCTTGTTAAAACAGGAGTTTGAAAAGCGACCATCTCCGAGTGCTGCTTTTCTTGTTCTTTTTGGTTCTTTTTCTCATTGATAGTGCTTGGAGATCAGACTGAACTTTTGACATTTATCCAGAGATTTGTGCGAGAAGCCTGGGAGCTGGCTGAGACCACGTCACCAGACATCTTCTGGGTGGTGGCACAATGTCAAATTCTGGGGGAAATCTACACAGAGACTTTTACACAGTTCAGGATTATCTTGGCAACAAAGTAAACTGTGAAAATCACTGCACAGTTTCTTGAAAAATCTGCTCTGCAGTGAAGATTTGCCAGTCCTCTCTGCAGAGTGCTCTGGGTCAGGCAGAACAAGAGGTTGGGAGCCTGGAACTCCTGACATAGGATCTGGGTGTAGGCCAGAGCTCCCTGCGCGCAGTGAGCCTTAGTTTATTCTGCCAGCAAAAAAAAGCAGGAGGCATCTTCCTCCAAGTTTAAAAAGAGAAAGAGTTTAAATAAGATAACATGCTGATTAGAGAAATAAAAAGATTTAAAAATCCACATTCAGGGAAAGTGATGCACCATGCTGACCAAAGTTTTAGCCTGTGCTGCTCAGTACCAGTTACAGCAAGACAAGAAACAAGAGTCAATAGACAGCAAGGCACACGCTACCCCTCTGACACTAAGCAAGCAGCCCCTTGTGTACTGGCCTGTTCCCTAGGCAGCTGCTGTCTCACCAGCTCCGTTGATCACATTAATTTATCCACCATCATCTGACCTGGCATTTCTGTCTCTGTTCATCCTAAGCACCTTGCACTAGCCGTTCATCTTCTCTCTGGAATGGCATTGCTGGCCACGCAAAAACGCTCCCATCAGTTTGCTTTTTACCTTTTCCTTTCATAATTGTCCTCTAGCACGGAAACCTTGCACTAGGTATCACTACTGGAAGGTACAATCCAGTTCCAGAAGATATTCTCAAGAAAGACAATCTGCTCACATTACGAGTAGGGTTAAGTTAGCTGTCAGTGATGTCTAGGACAGGGCTGGTACTATTTGTTCAGCTGACATAAATTAAACAGAAAATCCGAATGAAACTAGGAAAAAGGTTACAGGCCTTTTCAGGAAGAAAGAAAATTTGTCAGTTAAGTCTTCACAATTGTCCCATTACCACCCAGTCCTTCAGCTGCCTGTGAACGGTACTTACATCCTGCAGATGAAGCCTGCAAAGCCAACACCACCAGACTTGAGTTACAGCCTTGCCACTGTGTCTTATTTATTGAGGTTTTTGTCTGTGAACCTGATAGCTGTAACACAGAGTAACTTTATTCCCTTTATTTAAGGTAAACTAAACAAATTACATCTGAGCAACAAGGCAGCAGTAGAGAGAGATAAAAGGGACAAAAAAGTAGTCCAAGAATTAGAAAAGATCTATTTCTTTTCTTATCAGCACATTCTCCTGCAGACTGAAAAAAAAAAAAGTCCATTAGCTTTTGAGCAACCTCATTTTTCTTTGCTTTCCAAATAAACCACTGCACCTACACTTCAGGGACTTCATCAGAAAACACTTCATATCCAAGGTTATTTTCCTGTCTTCTTCTTAAATCTTCCTCACTCTTCTCTCCAGATATTGGTCAAAAGGTCTCACCCCACATACTCTCCACCCCACGCATGCTCCCCTGACGTACAGAGCAAGGGGTGACTACGCAGAAGAGCGGAACCCACCTTACAGAGCCCTTGGCCTCCAGTGGCTCACAGGCAGCTCTACTGAGCAACATGCCATGGGCAGCTCTGTCCTCTGCTCCCCTGCCAACCTCAGCTGGGAGCAGCCATCAGTGGAGGGTCTTGGGGCAACACGCTGGCCACTGCCGTGGCTCCCAGCTCACTAACTGCACTAGTTCTGGTTGGCTTCAGATTCTGCTTCTCCCTGGCACTTGTCCTGCTCTGCAGCAGGTCAGAACTTCAGTAGGGGCAACAGACATCGGGAGGGACACTATGCCAAGCCCCCACAGATCACAAAAAAAATAGGTCCATCACCCCAAGACACGAACTACCCTTGATTTCAGTTTATGTTGACATGCCATGCCCGATCTCTTCCACCCCATGATTCCTGATAGATTTAGTGCTGGTAGCTGAGAGAGTGATGACCCTGCTTCACAGGCTACCAACCGGCTACTAATCTCTTCAGCTATCAATTATCTGACCCCAGAGATCCCAGAATCCCAGCACCACAGAATGGCAGGGGTTGGAAGGGACCTCTGGAGATGATCTTGTCCAACCCCCCTGCCAAAACAGGTTCACTCACAGCAGGTTGCACAGGGCGGCATCCAGGCGGGTTTGGAGTATCTCTAGAGAAGGAGACTCCACAGCCTCTCTGGGCAGCCTCTTCCACTGCTCCAGCACCCTCAAAGTAAAGGAGTTTTTCCTCACGTTCAGATGGAACTTCCTGTGTTCCAGTTTGTGCCTGTTGCCCCTTGTCCTGTTGCTGGGGACCACTGAAGAGTCCGGCCCCATCCTCTTGACACCTGCCCTGTAGATATTGATCAGCACTGATGAGATCCGCTCTCAGTCTGCTCTTCTTCAGGCTGAACAGCCCCAGGTCTCTCAGCCTTTCCTCATCAGAGAGATGCTCCAGTCCCCTGAGCATCTTCATAGCCCTCCGCTGGACTCTCTCCAGTAGTTCCTTGACACTTTCTTGAACTGGGAAGCCCAGAACTGGACACAGTACTCCAGACGTGGCCTCACCAGGGCAGAGTAGAGGGGGAGGATGACCTCCCTCGACCTGCTGGCCACGCTCTTTTTAATGCACCCCAGGATACCATTGGCCTTCTTGGCCACAAGGGCACGTTGCTGGCTCATGGACAACTTCTTGTCCACCAAGACTCCCAGGTCCCTCTCTGCAGAGCTGCTTTCCAGCAGGTCAATCCCTAACCTGTAATGGTGCAGGGGGTTATTCCTCCCTAGGTGCAGGACCCTACACTTGCCCTTGTTGAACTTCATGAGGTTCCTCTCCGCCCAACTCTCCAGTCTGTTCAAGTCCCGCTGAATGGTGGCACAGCCTTCTGGTGTGTCACCCACTCCTACCAGTTTTGTGTTACCAGCAAACTTGCTGAGGGTACACTCTGTCCCCTCATCCAGGTCATTGATGAATATCGTGAACAAGACTGGACCCAGTACTGACCCCTGGGGAACACCACTAGTTACAGGCCTCCAACTAGACTGCGCCACCGATCACAACTCTCTGAGCTCTTCCATTCAGCCAGTTCTCAATCCACCTCACTGTCCACTCATCCAACCCACACTTCCTACGAGGATGTTATGGGAGACAGTGTCAAAAGCCTTGCTAAAGTCGAAGTAAAGATGCTAATTTTCTTGCAGTTCTGGAAAAAATACTTAGTGGATCCATCAGAAACGCATGCATTTTACTAGATGCACAGCATCATTCAAGAAGTTACTGCCACTCTATAAGCTTCACATCTACATCAACTCAAAACCTAGTCCTATACACTGCAGTGTGGATAATGTCACACTTGCCCCAAATAACGAAAGGTCAAAGTGCTGATCATTCCCTGAAAAGATGCTTAGAAACAGGACAGCAACTAATCCTGGAGCACATGGCTCGGAAGAAGCAGAGCCTATGGTACATCAGACCGTGCAAAGAGACTAAAAGGTAACACCACCTTGAGAGAGCCATCTGCCAAACAAGGATGACCCACCTCCCACCTAAAGGCAAGGAATTTTGAAGACTGGCATGAGGGAGATTGCCCAAACAACTGGCCCACAAGATAGCTCAGTCTGTTTTTTGTTGTCAACAGGAACGATCTTCCAAGTTCATGGGAAGTGATAATGAATCACAGTTCCACCTGCAGTACACAATGGGTGTTAGCATATGTGCTGCACAGTTTCTAGGTAAATCTGGCATCACAGAAAAGCATCTTAAGTGTTGCCTTTTAGGTTGCTATGATCAAATTTAATACAGAATGTGTTCCAGCTGGGGAAGAAATAGCTTTTTTGGATTACAAACCACTCATGTTTTTCAAATATCAATTTCCCCTGAAGAATTAAGTCTATCATTCAAACTGAACTAGCAGTGGCAGCTCTCCCCTGAACAAGTGATGGGTGAGAGAGAAAAAGAGAGCTCATACTCATTTAGGAATGTGGCAAAGTAGACTGTGTCTGGAGGAGATCAGGCTGGTAGGAAAAGGTTAGCAATATTCATATTATGCACTGGGGAAAAAAAAAAGAAAAGAAAGGTGTTCAGCATAAAAATTAATTTCTTGTCACAGTAACAGCCCTTCAGATAGTTACTTCCTTCAGTGGAAGGGGAGAGAAGATATATGATAAGCACCTCTTGCCAACTGACTCTTAAGTATTTAATACTTGGCAGCAGCTCCCCAGTTTAATCCTCTTTTCCCCAGTTTCTCCAACCATCTTTCATCATTTAGCGATCCTCCAACAACAGGCACTGCCCCGTCACTGCATGACACCAAACCTCCTGGAGCTCAAATCAAACTGTTTCTATTTGAAAGCATCACAGAGGAGGAAGCGATTTGACTGAGCCTCAGGAACACAATCCTTGATACAGGAGAGATACTGCAAATCCACTCTCCACGTGTATCCAATCCGTTTCCCATGACACACAGATTCTATTGCAGGCAGACTATGCTAGCTGTGGAGAGCTCAGCGGAAAATTGAAAGCAATAATCATTCCGATGCTCCTTTGGGAAAGAGGTTTTCTTCTTTGTTTGGGCAACAGGGCTCAGATGTCACTGAAGCAGAGGTGATTACTTCTGGCAAAGATAGGTAATTTGACAAGCAAGGAGTAATTCTGGGAGGAACAGTTCAAGAAGGTTAAGTAGAAGACAACAGCAGCAATACTAGTGGGGCAAAATACTGCTGGTCTCTCCTCTTCTGGATGTTCAAAATTAATTTTAGACTGGTTAAAGGTAATCTGATTACATACTATTCATTGCTCCTTCACCCCCTTGAGGACTTGCATCGTTTAATGTGAGGAGTCCCAACAGGCCTATGAAAACCAACACACACGCCCTACCTGCAACTATTATCCATGGCCTTCAAGACATACAGGTAGCAGTTAATGAGCAGAGACCGCTAATTCATCTTAGAATTCAAAGGAGAGACATTTTGTTATAATAACCAGGAATAAGGTGCCCTTTTATCTTCCAAACACACTTCCCAAAAAGTGGCTGTGGCAGATGTGTTATGACAGCACAGGAGAGAGATGCAGCTTGTAACCCTAGATGGCATTTTTCCCTCAGCAGATAAGATACGCTCTGGAGGGGCTTTGCAGAACAGACAGGGCATTCTAGTTTGAGTTATAAAACTGCTCATCCCTGACGTGGTTTTATCTACAGTCCAGACAAGCAAACATCGCCTCCCATAGCGTGTTCACAGAAATGATCTGGTCGTTAACACAAGACCACATGTGAGAGCAGAATTCAGAGATAGAGGAATGAAACTGCCCTTTGCCTCAAAATAAAGCTAATAGGATTAATTATGCCATTCAGTATGCAACAGAATGGGAGATGCTGGGCCTGGACACCTGCTATCAACCCAGATAAGCACTCACGTGACTGTTCACGAGCTGAGCTAAGGTCACTAATAATCATCAACAATGAAATAATCTAAATAGATTTTATTTGTGAATGCAACAGGTCAGGAGAATGCCAATGATCCATTACCATGTCTCAGCTGATGAGCAGGAACACATTAAGCCATGGTAACTCCATCACTTGGAACCATCTGTCCATGTTCTTCCTTTTCTCTCCTATATTGTTAAAGTCACACCAACAAGACCCTGGCTGAAAGACTCCAAATGCTCTCCAGTATGTTGCTTGACAGGATTAGATGTCAAAATAATCTTAGCAAATTGGGAAAATAGTCTGAAATAACCAGGATGCAATTCAATAAGGACATACAACGTATTTCACCCTGAGGGAAGAACAACGAACCATGAAGCATAAGGAGTAATGGCTAGACAGCACTCTGCAGAAAATGATAGCAAGGCAGATCACAAATTCAGCTCAAATCAACAATGTTGTAACGTTGCAAAAAAAAAGCAAACCCTACCCCAGGATGGGTAAATAGTTGTCTCGCATGCAAGACATGAAAGGGCTCTTGCACTCCACTCTGCACTGGCAAAGCCTCAGTCAGGACACAGAGAAACATTTGGCTCATCTGGAGACTTCAGAGGGGAGCAACAGCACTGAGGAGAAGACCACAGAACGTGACCTGCAATTAAAGCTGGAAAGGTCTGTGGTTGCTCAGCCTTGAGGGAAGAAGACCGAAGGGAACTTGGCAACATTTTGCAAAGACACAGAGGGATGCTGCAAAGAGTAAGATGGCAAACCATTCTCTACATCCACGGGGAGAGGCCAAGAAGTCACAGCTTAACTTTCTGCAGGAGACCAAGGTCAGACACCAGTACAAGCTTTAAAACTGTAAAGCGCTGAAGCGGAATGCCTGCGGTGACTTTCCAACATGGAGTAGCTTAGCGATGGCTTAAGAAGGGAAGGACTAAATGACCTCTCACTGTTCCGTTTTTATTCTGTGATTACTCACTAAGATGAATGAGAATTGCAGGTCTTCAAAAAGCCTCATGAAGATGCCCCTTGGAGATGCACCAAAGTGATTCTGAGGGAAGGAAGTGCTACATAAAATGCCTTCTGATGGCTCAATTCCCTGCAAGCCCCCAAAGCTACCTTAGTGACAGAGTACATCACAGTTACAATTTTGGATGTACGAAGAAGTCAGGAAATTAAAAATGCTGGTTCCCACAGCAACCAGGATGCAGCCTGCCAAGAGAGAAGGAATGTTCTAGCCTAGTCAAAAGGTGTTAATTTTAATGCCTGAAGGCGACTTCCACGTCCAGATGCCTGAAGAAGTCCTCCATGAAGTCAACGAAAGCTCTCTGCTCTCATGTACGGGCAAAACTTGATCCTCAGTTTCTCCATTCCTGAATTATCTGCTCTTGCTTGCAGAACACAGCACAGGTTTGAGTCTGGAAATTAAGATGTGAGACAGACAATCAAGGCTGCTGTGAAGATCATCATCGGGAATGCTGTGATCTCGGACCACACTACACTTCGGTATTCACGTAATTTGTGCTTTCCCATCCTCCAGCTCTGTGAAGAAATGACATCCCTATGTAACCATGTATTCAGATAAAAGCACTGTGGCGAGAAATAATCGTAACTTAGGTGTTCTTAATTGCATGTTTGTATCAGAGCAAGGATATTATGGGTATAATGAAATTGGTATGGAAACAACCTCTGCCTGTAGAACTTTCTCTTGAAACACCTTCATTTTCCTGCACTGATTTTTTTTCTCCTTTTTTCTTTTGGGAACTGCATATAAAGTGTGTTAGGGTGCAGTAGATTTTTTTGAGAATAAAACATCAGAAGAAGGATGAACAATTTTAGTAAGTCCAAAAAAATCCTCCCTGTTTTTCACACTGATGCCTCAAGCAAAGGCTAAGGGATTTTCTTGAACTTCTAAAAAATTCTCTCTAGAGACAAGAACAATCCTGAGAGGCTAAAAGAGAGTATTTTTTTAAAAGTATAAAGGTCTTCAAATGACAAATGCCTACCACAATATTCTGAACGCATAGATCCAACCTTGAAACCAGTAACAAATCTGAAAGTTGACGTCCTATGGGATGACGTTAAACCTACTGATTAAGTGAGAGAAGAGACTTCTCTTGTCCCAAAAGGCAGCAGAAATGAAAAAAAAAAATATATCAGAAACAATTACCTGGAGAAATTATAGAAAAGGAAATTCTGTAGGATCCACTTGAAATGCGATCTCCTGAAGGCGAATAGAAAAATGTCAAAATCTAACATTAATCCAGATGAATATCCAATGAGATACATAATGAAGGTGGCAAGAAACTTCAGCAGTAGCACAAAAAAAGATATGATAAAGCAGTTAAGTTCTAAACGTGAAATCTAACACAGCAAGGCTAGTTCTGAACATGCCTAATCTTTTCAGAAGTTTCAAGAGTGGAAAAGGAGTGAATTAAAATCAAAGAAGATAACTGGCAGTTTTGCTGCACAGTTTATAGCTACCCATCTCCTCTGAATAAACAACGGACAGCCAAACACAGGGGGATAAAGATAAGAAAACCAGAAGTCTCAAGATATTTCCAAGATAAAAAGGCACGGCTAAAAGTACATCTTTTAAATATTCTTAACTTGCTCTGCTTTTTTATGTTTCTGGTAGTGCATGTCAGCAGGTGGATTTATGTCTGCAGCAGCAATTACTTAAAGCATCTGATTCCAAATGGTGGCTAGAAGGCGAACGGCCCTCAGCATTTCTGGAAGATATATTCTGACCGAAGCAGAGGTATCTGCGTAGTCAGGAGCTTCACGTCTGGTATTCAACTCTGTATACTCTGTGTCACTATCAAGTTGACACAGAGGGGTGCCATTAAGATCCTTGGAGTGGATGCTGGATGTTAGTTCAAGCCAGTTGGAAGTGCCAAACCTCCAACTCAGCTTTTGCCGTGGAGTTGCCACCAACGCCTCCGTAATCCAGAGAAGAATCGGTGAGCAGTCCAACTACACCCACTCTCAGTTGGCTGCCTTTTAATCACACGCTCAATATCTCTGAAGATTAGACAATTATTTCCGCATAATTAGTGTCCAGAATGAGGCACAAACAACATCTATAACAGGGTGATTAAAAAAAAAATAAAAAAAAAAAGAAAAAAGCTAAAAGACAAGCTCACTGTATTTTGCAATACAGCCCCCAGAGTCTGAAAAAAGGAAAAAAAACCAGTTACAGCCTAGATTGTTCCCCTGTCTACATGGTAACGGGGTTGCTCATGCGTGGCTTGCTTCCTCCACACTGGTTTATCTTCTACTCCTCAGCATCTTGAAAAGAGGTCCCAAAGAATGCTCTCTAGTCACAACATCACAACATGATTTTCCTTCTTCTTCTGCTTTCATTTGCTACTTTAATGGCTGTTTTTCTAATTTTTTTTTTTGCTTCCTTCTCCTCCATTTTGCTGTGCAAAGCAGTTCTGACAAATCCCAAGACACTCTCCTACTTTTAGGCCTCATTAAACTCCAAATGCTGTTCAGGGTCAATGGAAAGTTCATGAAACTCCTGAGGAAGCCTGGGATGATTAATGGTTTTACACTGAAGATAATGTGAAGTTTGCTCAGTTTCCTGCTAAAGACAGGCCCAGACCAAGCCCTCACTGTCCAGTCTTTGCAGCTGTCCTCATATCTAAAGGGCTGAAGACAAACAGAGACACAATGAAACGTGCATCTGTGCTTTGCATCTTAGGCCAAGGCTGTTCTGCACTGAATTTTCCAAGTTTGTTTTTTGTTTTCCAAGATGTAAATCTCAGCTGAGGGGAGATGAATCTATTTTCAAATCAATTTTTTTTTTTCCAAGCATTGCTGCCACAATGGAGCCGATCAGGTCTAGCTCAGCCCCAGAATAAGGGCTTTGACAGCAAAGGCGCTGGAAGAAGGCCCTAGGCCACTATATGTGACTTCAACAGGTTTTTTTCTGTTTAAACTTTTTAAATGAGTATTTCAAGCTAATGAGTTAGTACCTGTCATCTGAGCACCGTAATAAGCTTAAATCTCTCTGTGTGAGGTTTAGGGTTCAGTGGAGCCCTGATGTTCGAGCTAATGCTTGACACAGCACATTTGAAGGAAGCCACCATTCTCAGCATGACCCAAGATGAGAGCAGAGAGGGAATGGATCTCCTGCAGGATTAATGACAACCTTGGTGTCTGGAAGGAATGATCTTTGGCAGGTGGAAAGCAGGGAAAAAAAACCCATAACAGGGATAAATGTCAGCTCTAACATGAATCATGCAACCAATCTCCAACGAGTTTGATATTTGGAGGATATCCTGATTCACTGCTTCCTGCTGACAGGAAATAAGTTTGCTGGTACAGATTTCAGTGACAGCAAAAGCCAACGTCAACTCAGAATGCCCTTCCTGAAAATAATACTCAACTGGGTAACATTACACATAAAAAAAAGATGATGATGCCAGGGAGCAACACTGTTACAGCAACATCTTCATTACAATGTATTTTTCTCTTTAAAGAGTCCATGGAGCCAACCCTGTAATGTCATGTGCAACAGGCAGCAGGAATAATCCAGCATACAAATTCAGAGAGCAATTATTATTATTATTATTATTTTAATCACATAAAAGGACACTCCAGGGTTTTGTAATTTTGTGATCACAGGGAAAGAGACTCACAGGCAGAACAGAAAAGCTGCACCAAGTGATTGCACAATTGGAGGTTACCATTTCTCTTCTGGTAGTTAGAATGTTGCTAAATTAATATTTTCATCCAATTACCTTTCCCATTTTAAATATTCATACATCAACTCCTGTTGCTGCTAATTGAGGTGGGCACGTTTCCTGCCTGCTTCATGCTTTCCTAGCTAAATCACTGATGAAAGAAGCAGCTACTTGGAAAATGTTTGGCTCAACAGGTAAGACTGGATGGTTGAAGGGACTTACTCTGGGATGTGGAGCCTTTTCTGTCCAATTGGGCCCAGCACCTGAGGTGGTGGTCAAAGAGCACTCTAGCTGCTGTTAAAAGTTCCTGTGAAAGGAGCTTGGTGGTGTAAGTCCAGTGGAGAGATGTTACTTGAATCCCCATCCAGATCAAAGACTGGGCAGGTCACAGTGTCACAGCGCAGCGAAAAAGCCCGGAAGGATTGCACTGCATTTGCCAGGGAGAAAAAAATTGAAGGTTTCTGAATATCAGGACAATCAACTTGGTACTTTCTAGGGGCCTCTTTGTATATACTCACGTGGCCACTACTTTTCTTCCCCAGCCACTGCAATCTCTTTTTATCCTGGAGAGCCAAAATAGCGCTATTTCCAGGCAACCGAGACCAATGACCTCCTGTCTTCAAAACAAACTGTCAGGACAGTTTAGGCCAAAGTCTGAGCTGAGTACACAAACACAGCCTAAGCAGCCACTGATTTTCCAAGAACTGTTACCCATCCTGTGCAGACAGCCCTGTGTACACTGTCACCAAGCAATCAAACATGGAACAACATGGAGGGCCCTACAAGAGGACGAACTCTAAATGCCTTACATCTTTTAGATCCAGCTGCTGTCCGGTGACCAGGCTGTGGCCTGTATGTGACAGTTGTCACATGGATTCACATCAGATAAAGCTACAGAGCCTCACAATGATGCACAAATTCAGCATATGCTGAGAGAAGCAATGGCTGTGACACGGCAATTGGTAATTCTAGGTGCGATTTCAAGTGGGGAGAGAGGAAAAAAGGGACGGGGGAACCTAGTTAAGGATTGCTATTTTTATACCAAAATTAATATACTAATGTGCAGTTAGATGGTGAAAAATGACTGTCTAACAGCACAGCAAGGTTCCATATTTACTTACTGTCACTGATTTCAGAGCAAATTGGCTCAGGTTATAAGTCAAAGAGGGATTCTTCTGCTGCCAGCACTGCACACTTCAAGAGATATCTGAAAATCAGGCTTCTTACCTTATCATTGTTAAAAGACTGTGCAATCAAAATGTAACTGACAATTCAGCTGATGCATGAGCAGAAATAGATGCCAGCTCACTCTCCCATAGCTAGAGAAATTCTGTAAAGCTAACAGGATTTTAAAAACATTTTGTCAGAAAAATAAGTGGCTACGACAGACCCAGGGAGCGGGCAGAACAATAACTCAGCTATCTAATGTTGGATATCACAGTGACAGGTGCATTTCAAGTGCTGTGCTACATAATACAGTTGCCCTCTCCGGCAGCCTCACTCCAAGGAATTCAACATGCTTTGCAAACATCAATTAATTTAATGCTCACAACACTGAAGACAGGAATGCTGAGATGCTGGGGTAAGAAGGGTTAAAATAACTAGATCAGCACTGGGAACAGAATACATACCAGTAGATCTCTAGCCTTCACCCTTAGCCACAAGCCCAGCTGTGCCATATTTCTTAAATAGTTCTCCTAAACAAGCATGTTTTGGGTCTGATTCTAACACTGGCCAGATACTCTGCAGGTCTTCTTGAGCTAGCTTAAGTGCACAGAGAAATTTTGCAGATAATTCTGAAAACCCCGCAGTTGTGCAGTCATTCACATCAGAACCTTGTGGTGCAGGTTTTATTCTAACAGAGATCATCCTTCCACCCTAGTAGTATGCTTTGCCCGTTTCCATGGCATGATTTCCAAGGAAATCATCACATGTCCGAAATGGCTGCAAGTCTAAAACCTGTTTACCCCACTGGAGGGCATGGGATGGGATGTTTAGCATGGCACATCTTATCACAAGCATCATAGATGAATAAATAATGCTTATGAAAGAACCACAGCTAGTGGGTTTACGGAAAGGGCTTTCAAGTTGCAATGATTATAAATGACAGAAATCAGATTTCTGTACAAACAAGCTATGTTCAGAACATTGGAGAATCTTGATGAAATTGAAGCCCTAGGAACAGGATCTGGAGAGCATCAATCACAAGCAGGAATGTAAGACCAAGTTACCAGATCAAAGTCCAAGTGAGTGGGAACGCTGCCTTCCAGTGTACGTAGCAGCCTAGCACTTACTTGGGTAGTAGGCAAGTCTGACCTCTGGGTATGGTGAAGTATGGAAGCTGTACAGATACTCTCCCAGATGCAAGCTGCCACCTTCCAAGGCAGAGGAGAAAGGAGATTAACTAGGGTGGAGATACAAAACTTTTTCTGCCTGTGATTTTCCTGCCATCGGGGTAGACGTTGGGGAGGGATGCTAGCTCACGGCTGTTAAGAAAAGCAGAATGCCATGTAAGAGCAGAAGGTGAATGTTTATTTTGTATTTCTACTTTGATTAGAGAGAATATTTGATAAAGAGCAGCTCCCCTGCTATCCCCAGGGTGAGGCTGCTAAACTGAAGGCTAGGCTACAAGTGAGCATCACATCCACAACAGGAAAATGTATCACCCTTCAAGAACTCGATTGCTTCTCATGCACCCAAACATACTTCAAAACAGCCCAAAAGAGGTTCCTTCCCTCCCACATGGAAGCAGCTGCAGAGAAATCTCAGCTTAATATTGACACCTCCAGCCTGGAGAGTACCCAATTTGCCTCCGTTACATCTGTAGTTTGGAATAAAAAGATACGTGACGTGACAGGAGGGGAAATGGGCAACCACAAAGAAGGCAAACAGCGCCCTGTCCTAATTTCTAAAGGCCTCTGAAGACAAGAGACAGAGGGCTGCAGCAATGGATTGCCTAATGCTTCCATTCTTTACCAGCCACAGTTAAAAGGAGGAAAAGCCTATTAAGAGGCTGATATGTTCTATCTAGCTTCTTTTCTGCAATTGTCTGCAAATCCTTGTGCTCCATAGCATCTTCCTTGAGAGTGCACACAGGCACACTACAAACAAGTGTAAGTACTGCCAATTGTTTTAGCATGATAAATGCATTTAAAAGCTTTCAATATTTTTGTCTGTTTACAGGCACGCTCTTTAAGGAATTTTGACAAGCTTGCCAGAATGGAGAAGTTGCAAAATGCTTAACTTAGTGCTGAAGTTATTGCAAATTCTCAAGTAAGAAACCTGGGTATTCTTGGGGCATTGAAAGAGGGAGGTAAAGAATGAACAAACCCAAATCACTGCTCCTGACAAAGCGAGATTGGGCAAGAGCAGTGGCTGGTCATACACAGCTTGTACTAGTACAACACACACTTCCAAAACTGCTTCCTCCAGATACCCCAGCAACCATTAAGGCAGCTTCCACGCAACTTACAGTATTGCACAACCAGATGTGATTAACTCTCCTGGTACTTCTGCAGAAAATAAAGAGACAAGTGCTTCATCTGGGGCAATAAAAGGACTTAATGGTGACACCACAAGCGGAACACCAAGGTTTCTCCCCGTGCTGTGGCTAAACTGAAAGTCAGCCCTTCCTCTGCCACCTCCATCAGGGCCATCTGCACTTGCAGTCCAGAGGCCAAACCGGGCTGCCAAAAGGCCACTCTATGAGACAAGCACTGCTATTTCCACCTTCAAACATTCACTTTCACAGACATCTCACAGCTCCCCAAAGCCAATGAGGCCTGAGTAGGAGGCTGTACTCAGTCTCCACACAAAGCACATCTCCAGTCTGAGAAATCACACCCATGTCATGTACCTGATGTAGAGAAGGACTAGGACACCTAGAGAGTGCAAAAACAGGAACAGGAGCGTTTCTTCATACTGTATTAGTCCAATCCCTTTGCCCTGAGGAAATAAAGCTCACAGATAATTTGCCCACTAAAGAACTCCATTCCACCCTAATCTGGGCAAGGGACTCTGGGAGATAATCTCTGCAAAACCGAGTCCTGTGGAAAGAAGCCAAGAGACCTCTGTACAGCAAGTCTTCCCGAAGGAGGGGTGGGAAAGGGCTGCTAAAGCAGATTTTGCTGGCCTTCTCATCATGGCACAACCTGTGCAGGCAACGCCAAGCTAGGGCAGAGTGAGCAGAGCAGGGAAATGCTTTGAGTGCAAATGAGGAAAAAGACAATTTATATCCCAGAAAGTCAACAAGTATCCCATCAGAATGAGCAGGGGAATAGCACTGAAATTATGTAAGTGGCTCACATAAAAAAAGGTTATCTGCTAAAGAGTAAAATTATACAAGCCAGTAAGCACATAGTATAAAGAGCCTTTAATATTGATTAACTCACTCAATATTTCATAGAATTCACATCTTTCTCAACAGTGGAGAAACAAGAGAGAAAATGCTCAGTGTGGTCAGGTCCTGACGTCCACAAGCTTAGACAAATAGCAGCCTTGTCAGGTTTGGACTGACTTCATGTTTTAATAAAGACACTGGTTGGTTTTAGCACTGTTCTCAAGACATGTTTGGTACACAGAGGTGATACAGGCTGGGCACTGAGAGATGCCTGTAGGAATGAAATTCCCAGCAATGGGATACGGGTAGGTAACCCCTAGGAGCTGTATTGAAAAGTCTCACTTCATAAAAATGGAAGGAGGAAAGCGATCAAAGCTGTTCTAGGTACCTCGCTGCACTGCAGAGAAAGGAACTGACATAGACATGTGACCTTAAAAAAATGTGACAAAATTCCACTAACATTGATTCAGAACTCACCAAACATGTTACCAACGTGGCCGTTCTTAGTCAGTGGTCGCAGTTCATTTTTTCCAAGTGCATATTGTTTGTAGTTATCCCAAGCAAATTTCATCATCTGCAAAAAGAAAAGTTGAATGAAGTGCTTAGTGGAACTGAAAGTTTTCTGAATTTCAGCACTGGAAACAAAGGGGAGTTTCCCATCCACTGCTAAATCTGGCAACCAGTGGCCCATTAATTATAAAATCTTAATTCACACTGAACACTGATGAACAGGGCTGCATTCTGCAGTTTGCTAAAGTCTCAAACTCATTGCTCCTGGTGCGGGACTTGAGGCTGGCACATCTCAGAAGTACCACAGTATCCAACACACTGAGAGTCCAGTTTTCCCCTGGGCTGTGCAAATCAAGTAGGAATTTTGGACCCTTTTCAAGGAGTATCAGTATTTCAGAATGGTAATTGAAATGAGCTAAAAATGTAAGGCCAAAGCTGATATATCCCTAAGTACAGGGAGGTTACCTTCTGAGTTTTCGCATTTTTTTATGATAGTGATAACGAAACTTGATCAATCTGAAAAACCACCCCCCATCTGCCCGCCTTGCAGCAGTTACACGTACAACTTTGGCAAAGCAGCACCACTGAGGTACACAACGCACTTAACACTGTGGCAAGCAAAGGAAGAAATTGGTCTTTGTTTAAGGACTGCACAGAAGTTTTCCTTCTATTAATTAACAGAACAGCTTCATAAAGGAGAAAGGGGAGATGCATGACATTTTGATATCTTCCTATCAAAACTCAAAGTGCTTTCTTAAGAGAATTCTGCAGATGGGCTGGGTGATTTCTGAGAAACCCCTTCCAACCCAAACAATTCCTTTTGGGACATTTGAACTGTCCTGCCTGGGCTCAACACATTAACCTTTCCCTGAGGACTGCAAGGCAGTGGGTTTGTGTGAGTTCCAACACACACACACCAGTGCTGCTTCTTCTGTCCTCCTGCCCCTTTGGCTCCAGCTGGTAGGAAAAATTAAACCTGCAAGTATCCTCTCTGCATCTAGGAGAGACTAGGACTTGTCAGCTTCTAAGGAGTGGCTTAAATAAAGCTCCCTTTTATAATCCACACAGCCTGGCTCTGAGCAGTTTCAGCCTCACCATCGCAGTGACCTGTACATTCTTTGATTCAATCCCTGGAAAAAAGTCAGATAACAAAGGGAAAGGAGGCGGCTTCAGAGAATCGACAATATTCTCCACTGCCGCTCAACAAAGATAAGAGTCTTCTAAAATGCTTCACTCAAACAAGACATCTGAGAGAAAAGGACGGTTTAAAATAAATCACTCCTCCACACAGTCCCCCTGTCTAGTGTCTGCAACAGCATTTACTGCTCTATTTCAGGATCAGAATATGCAGGTTACTTTGGTCTGAAATTCCTGCTGTCATTTCAGTTCTTACTTTTGTCCTTCCCTCCAGCTGTGTGTTTCACAAACCCAACATTGCGGGCCTCTGGCAGTATCCTCCTTAATTAGCACGCATACACAAAAAGCCACATCACCAGATTTCTCCCCACCTTTTTAAACATCAAGCTTCCAAAGTAAAGTTTCACAGAACTGGTCATATGGACAAAGATAAACATTTGCTGAACTGATTGATAACATTCAGACTCCAACATCAGCAGAAGAAGGAATGTTGGACAAACAAATAAAGTCAACTTGGGTTTTAAAAACTCAGTGTGGGATGAATTAGTCACTGGAGCGCTCTGCTCTGAGGAAACTAAATAATGACCAGGGAGGAGGGAGAAGAATCTACTCAAACATGCCTCAATCATATGACTTGGAGTGTTCAATTTATTTTTGCTAGATCTCTGGGGTTTTTTTCAGCGGCAGCTTTATTCTAAATGGGAAGTTCTCATTCTTCACTAACCTAACAGGGTAAATCTTTGAGGATCTCTGGACTCTCTGACAGCACCGAGTGAATGCTGTTATGTCTCAGAGCCTGATGCTGAAACTTACTGCAGGAAAGATGGTGTTTCCATAAAGACAGCTTTCCCACAGCGAGCGACAGGGCTCATGCACCAGAAAGGAAACAGCTAGGCAATCTGTTTGGTTCACTTCTCATCTAAATGAGAGCTGAGGAAGGAGGACCCACCCTTCTGGCACACAGAGAGCCTGGACATGCAGAGGATGTGCAAACAACTCTGTTCTGTTGCACAAAACTCCTAACGTTGTAATTCTGAATCAGGCTAATTTTAAGCTGAGTATGAAATTTAAAGTTATTTCCTTCCCTCAACTTTTTTAACCCCCCCATTCCAGAACGTCTTAAGTTTCTTCTTCAAAGCATGTGAGAAACCTAGGCATCTCTGCCCACTGGTGCAGATGGCTCTCTGGGATCCAGGGTTTGCTGACACCTCCATCACGGGCAAGAAAACTACACCAGGTTTCCCTTCAACAGCTGCTTATATCCTACCTTATATTCTTCCGTCTTCTCAGAGAAGGAGGGGCTTGCATGAAGCCTGCTGACAGACACCCCAAAATGACTCACTTCACACAGGACTCCAAGTGCAATTTGAATAAATAAGTTTATTCTTAATTTGTCTATTCAAGCATTTAAGCTGCATTTGTCATGGTGTTGGAAAAAGGTTCACTACAAAATGATTTCTCAGGCTGTGCTGGCTGCAGTGTCTTAAACTCTCCTTCTCTGTTCCGTCTGGAGCTGATAATCAGGCAGACAGAGGATGGATGAGATTGGATATGCTGCCTTGTCATGCTAAAGGGTTGTCAGTTTTACTTTATGTGAACAAAACTTTGCTCACTGCTTTTAAACCCTGTATGTTTGGGAGGCAAGATGCATAATGTGGTACCCTTTCATCTTCCAAGATCAAGCTTTCCTTTAACAAGGGGTCCAAAAGCAGCAACTGGAAAAAGTTTAAAAGCCAAAAGCATCTGTGCCACTCTGCCCATTCTGGCTTTCTGCAGCTGTCTTTCCAATCCAAAATTAGCTGTACAACTTCCAAACCACTAAAGAGATTCATCAAGTTTCTAAAAGTGGGGACTCCACATTTATATACTGTATGGAGGACTGAGACGGAGCTTTCTCTGACAGAGGTTCCAAATGCCAGGCTGAAAAGGAAGGGGATGGAGCTGAGAGGTGCAAAATAGAAATTTGCATAGTGAGGTTTTTAAGTCCGCTTTCTGATGAGACGCCAAGGTTAGAAGTGAATATTTTATGCCATTCTAGTCATGACAAATCACAATACATCAGCATTAACATCATGCCATTTTAGACTTGAAAAATGGCACCAGAACCACAAAAATTATGGAAATAGATCCATAATTTTAGATTTTGTTCTTACCAGTATGCCATCTGCCATCTAATAGACAATTATCTATTTGGCCCTGAAATTCTAATCACCCTAACTTTCAGCTGATTTATAGCAGACTTCCAAATTTGTAATTGAGTTTGTCAGATTGCTCTTTCTTTTCCATAATTTGTAAAGTCACTTTTTACTTTCGAGAGCTTCAGCTACTCAGCTAGATGATTATATATTCAAATCAACTACAAGTAACTAAACTGAATTCTGAAGACCCACACTATCACTTTCTGTCATTTAGGCCAGTACCTTTTCTTGTGCTTTGCTCTATCTAAAACCAAAAAAGCTCTTGCTCTCAAGCCCCTGTGGATTTCACACAGGCAGCAGCCGGCAGCCTTGCAGAGAGCCAGGCGCCCAGTGCAAAGCCCTGCACCGAGCTATTTGCTAGTTCAGGGTCTTCATCCACAACTTTGCACGTTCACAACACTGCAGCATTTAGATCGCACAAAACCACTGCAGAACAAGGCTGGGTTAAAATTGCTTTCAATGATTTTTTTTATTTTATTTAATGTATGGAAATATTTTTATTTAGAAGTCAACTTTATAAATACTCTTGTTTATAGTACTGCGCCAAATACTAAGTGCTTGTGTTTCTTCAAATGCTGCAGCAGGAAATCATACAAGTATTTCATGTTTTCACTGATACCCCAAACTTCTCCATCTGCTCAGCCTAACGAGCACACCACCACAGCACCTACACCGCTACGACAGCCTTGCCCACTCCCTCACTTCTGTTTGCTCTTGACACGTCTTAACTCAGTAAGAATTCTTACATTTCCTGAGATCAAATATGCCAAATCACACAGTAAAAATCAACTCTCCAGACTCAGTAAATAAAAGCATCAACAAGCGAGATGACACTCTCTCTCCGCACACACTACATGACACACCACCGTCCCTCGGTCCGGCAGTGCTTTTATGATGCCACCCAGGCTGTAATACAGGAGATCACTGAACAGTTGGAATTTACAATTTCTGCCCACATGTACTACAGTCTTGATTTTCAGAGTGCCACCACTTTACTGATTTTCAGGGAACCTGAGGTTATGGAAAATCAGACTCCAGTGGAAAGGCAGTCGGGAAGTATTCAGAACAAAAAGGCATTTAGCAAGTCCTGTGATCCAGTTAATGAAGAAACAGGGCTCAGGATAAAAACTTGCCCAAGGAAGAGTTTTCACTCTGAAGAGACGTGCAACTCTGATGTTCTTAAATAAATGTAATAACTAAACCACTGAAAATCCCTGGGTTTATGTACTTGCAAGAAGCAAAGAGATGAGAGAAAAAAAGAAAAAAATCCCCCCTCCTCACTATCACTTGCCCTCCTTTTGTTACCAGGGAAGATCTAAAAATGCAGAACATTCCCAAACAGCTATTTGATTAGTTTTATCCATCTAAGCTGGGATAATTAGTAAATGCTTGAAAGATGAAATCTAAATATACCAACCAATCAGCCCCTTTCAAGAACTTCCAAGGAACATTACACAAAGCCATTATCTTTACAAGATAACCACTTTCGTGGCTCTTCAGCCCTCTTTCTTCAACTCCCCTTCAAATATTTAACTATTAAGCTATCTAAGAAATTCCCGGTTTGGGCTTTCAAAAAAAACCAAACAAACAAAAAACCCAACCAAAAAACCAACCAACCAAACCAAAACAAAAAAGGTATTGGTAGGTGTAGTTTTAAATATTTCTTTCCCTATTGTATTTCTTCCTTGGTTTTTCCCACCTCAAATTACCAGACAGGGTTTTCTTCCTTTCTCTGCAGTTGGAGGAAGATTAGTTGTCGTATCAGTTTCACAACTAGGACCTGTTCTTTTCCATCTCTAACCTTCTTGCTACCCCAAAATAGCTCTGTTTTAGTTCGGATTTTTAACCTGCAATATAATGCCATATATTTTCCCCAGCTGTGTAAAAAATAATTTGTCACATGACAAGATGCAGAGAAAAAAAGAAACCAACTGTCAGTCTTGCTGACAGAAGAAAAAGTCTGCCTGAACACACCAGGGTAAGCCATTTATATTTGGAATAATGGATGATATTTTTTTCTAATCAGACTTGCATACACTTGTATAATTCAGGATTGACTGCGGGAAAGGTAATGAAACAGTACCATGTTTATTACCTGTTGCTGGTTTTAATATTATCACAGAGATATAAATATCCATACAAACATCATGGCAGAATGTTATAAAAAAGCTAGAATTTATTTGAAAATCTTTAATATAAAGCTGATGAACTTCTCAGGCTACTTGTTTGGGACATTGTCCTTAGAAACGTTTTTACATAATAGCAATAACAAAAAAGCTGCATGTTAACGTCAGTTGATTGAAAGGTTCCATTTAGGCAGACACTAATATCCACAGGCTTTTACTTCATGGGTTTAAAAGCCTGTAACTCGCAGAACAGATACTGCTTCAGCACATGAAAAACGTTACCAAGCAACCCACAGAAACGGACACCAACATTGATAATCCATTCTAAAGTAATTACATTTTATAATTAAAGATTACAGTAAATCCAATAGATCCCAACAGGAACTTGAGCAATTTAGAGACATGCTACCTAACCTGCCTGTTTTATAGCATCCATGTTAGCTTCTGTCTTTGAATAAAACATTAAATGAATTGCAGAGATTTTCATTTAATAGGCCTTCAAACAACTGATAACCATTACAGAGTCTCACCTTGGCAAGTGTTAATCTAACATCACCTCATTCCTCTAACTTCATTCTTCTTTTAGCTGATGGTAAAGGGGTGACTGCCAGTAAAACACGAGTCTGTTACTACCAAATGAAAGCCCTGGCAAAATCAAGCGAACACAATCTCTTTGACTTCAACTGCTTTCTGTTCCTGACCCTTCTCATACACCTGCTGGGTAACTTCCACTAATGCGTGCCTCAGCTTATCCATCTACCACACAGACCTCCCCCTTTTCTTCTAAGAGCGCTGGGCATAACAAAGAGAAACAACCGAAGTCTATTAGACACTGTGGGACTGAGTTCACTTGGGGAATTCCTGCTCAAAATTCTTTTGCCCAGAGATCTTGCAGACCGAGAATCATTTTGAACGAGATGGCAGTGGTCTATTCAGGATCAAAACTCAACACCTGGATAGACGCACTTGGTGTTAGCCATGACTTCCTATGGCAGCAAGAAGTGTGAGTACCCGGGCAAGGTCCCCGACTCAGGAGAGTATAAATTATTCTGCTGCAGCTGCATCAACACAGTACCATACCTCTCAGTCAAAGAGGTGATCTGTGCAAGTGAACACTGGGATTATACGCACAACAGTAACGAGCAGGAGGTTGATTAGCCTCGCAGATAACCCCAGACTGACTCCTGTCTCAAACCCACTTCCTCAAAAGCAAATTTCTGCAAATACACCCTTTGGAATGATGCCCAAAGCTCAGGAAAGCATCAGCTCTTTGACAGCTGCCTTTGCCACTGTTCTACTCAATTTTTTCTTAAACACAAGACAAAGGCTCATGTTTCCATACTTAAAGCACCAGCCTGAGTACATACCTCCTCCCTTGTGCTCTGGCTCTTTATAACAGATGCTAAAACAAAATTTCAAACCTTGTCAGCCTATCGACTGTAAATACATCAGCTGATTGTTTAGTGTTAGATGGTAGATAGATACTGTGAATTACTTGCAACACGTCACTTTATCTAGAAGTAAATATAACAGTAATTCAAGCAACTGGTGAGTGGGGCTTTGCTTCAGATTTTTCTGGCGAAGTCCTGGCAGCTTGTTTTCAAACTTACATGGGTGGTTTTTTATTACATCAGTTACTATCACAGCTCACCCTCTCTTGCACAATAGGCAAAGACAGAGCAGATCACTGCTCAGAAAACTGATCTCCGTCACTGGAAGCAATGGAGGAATTCTTTATGAAGTTGGAAGAAATCCCCTTCGATCACACAGCCACGAGGCACCTTCCAACAAGTTGTAATAAAAAAAAAGTTTCAACTTCTGCTTGCTGTTCTCAGACAGACAGGCCAGCTGAGTAAAGGAGAGCTATTCAGCTCAGATCTGCAGAGGTAAGCACTCTCTCGCCACCAGAATCGGGAAAAAAGCAGGACTAGAAGTCTGATTTGCACTGGGGGAACAGGAAAAAAAACAGCACAGAGTAGTCCAAGGACGTTAGTGTTAGTGACAAGGACAAAAATAGAACTCAAGAGTCTTCCTGACTCACAGCCCCTGCTAGGAAAGCTGAATGGGAGAAAGAACAGCTCAAAACACAATTAAACTAACTCCTAATTAAATTCCTAATGCAACTAGATTTAACTGTGTCAAGAGGGGGGAAAAAAAAATAAATCCTTCGATAGGAGTATCTCAGGAATTAAGATCCAGCTGGATCCAGCTGCATCTAAATCAGGAAACATGTCAGCAAGAGCAGTTGATTTTGCAGTTAGTTTCTTAATGAGATGCTAGACTGTAAGAGGACGACAATGGTTTTGAGAACAAATTTGTAAGTCTAGACCAAAGCACAGGGTGATTTAGTAGAGAGATGAGAAAAGCTGCAGTTTCATCTCCTTCACTTCCCAGAATAAAAGCTTGTGGAAAATTCTAATAGAAATAAAAGGTATTTGTGTTCTTGGTCACCGTAATGCTGTCAGCTTTGTATTTCTGCCGAGCTTCTATAACTGATCAAACATATGATATTCCAGAGCACGACCGAAGCCGACACTGTACAAGGCCAGCAATAAAAACGATGAAGATTATTCTGGTCCTAAGCTTGTTACCTCTAACTGCTACTCAAGCACTTGCTGTCATGAGGTTTAGAGAACTTGCACAGAAAGGGAATCCATGATGTGCAGTTTGCACCCGGCAGTCTTTTAGCCAGAGGAGCCGACCCTATTAAATTTGAGGGATGATTTCTTCCATAGATGGATACTCAAAAGGTAATTTGGCATGCTGCAAAAATATTGGGGTCAGTGTCAAAGAGCAAATCTAACTATAGCTTGTGTGATGCAGATGAAAGTGAAGATGTGCCAGCAAACATACAGAAAGCGAACAGAGATATAAAGGAAGATTAAAAATTGGAGAGAGGACACTTCAAGAAAGATAAGCTTAAAACCACAGGAATAATTATGATCTCCCTTGTTATTACTACAGAAAGAAGACAGAAGTAGCTCTTTGAGCAACACCCGTAAGTATGAGGAAATCGGAAAAGAAATTTAAGGTCATTATAAAACATTAGGGTTTTTTTTTCAATACTGTACAGAATTTGAACTTGGGTCTGGTTTACTGCTTCCATGCAGCTTTCCCATCCAAAACAGATTTCTTAAATGGAAATTTAAGTTGTGAGCATATATCTGAGGCATTAAAAAGTGCTTTCAAAGATGGAAGATATGAGTTCAAGTAACAATCTCTTTTTGTAAATTATTACAATACTATGTAGTAATATTCTAATATTAGAATATTAGATATTTAGAACTATTAAAATATACCTGTGAACACATCACTTTACCACGATGCTAGTTTCAGGAATTACTGTATGCGCTGCACTTGGGAAGTGAAAAGGTGCCATATATCCAAATACATATATACAGACTTTCATGCACAAAGAGGCATA
Source organism: Burhinus bistriatus (assembly GCA_013397275.1). Classification (NCBI taxonomy): domain Eukaryota; kingdom Metazoa; phylum Chordata; class Aves; order Charadriiformes; family Burhinidae; genus Burhinus; species Burhinus bistriatus. The sequence goes on from VYXH01002687.1 coordinate 111,167, forward strand.
CCAAGCAAATATTTTCCTCAACACTACTGCGATGTCACAAATCATTACCTTTACATTCTAATGTAATGGTTCACTTCACAAGATTACTTTTGCTAACAAAGTTGCGTATTAGGATAAGTCTGTCAAACACACAACACCTCTTTCTACTGCTACTGCCAGGGGTTGCATGCACAAAGGACAGCAGGCGGACCCACAAAGCAAGCAACAGACTTTGTGTGACATTATTATTTGGATTTTTCAAGTCCTTTTAACTCTAGGTTGGACAGTCTGGTAATGGCTTTTCTTAGCGACCACTATTTTATTCCAGCATGCTCTGAGGAAAGAAAGTGGAAAAAAATTACCTAGCTAGTAATTGTGCTTCTTCAAGTGTCACCGCAAAGTCCCCCTCCTGAGTTTTGTGCCTGCAGCATAAATCATGCAGGAAATTCCCCTAGCTCTTAAGATTTTGGGCACTGTGACATACCTATAGGCTGCCTTGAGGGCTCTTACATTTCAACTATGTCCCTTCAAGCATGTACAGCACACGGTCTTCGTAAATCCCTCATTACACACAGACGGCAAATTCTCCTTAAAGGTGACCAACGTTCCAGGTGAATGATGTACAACGATCAAGTAAACACCCAGGCCAGAATCCATCAGCTCCTCACCATAAATATCCCCATGTTCAAAGGGAAGGTGGGTGGAAACACAAACACTGAGCAAGATTGTTTTTCTAGACCTGCATTATGACAAGGTAAGTCATTTTCTCTTTCCCTAAAGATACCATCTGCACAGGATTCTCATATCTGGAGAGCCAGAGCCCAAGGGGATGCTCTAAAAGAAGCTGTAGCGATAACTAACCAAAAATGGGCAGACTGCAAGAAAAAAAAAAAAAAGTGTGCAGACATTTTTCTTTTCTTTTTCAAGGAAAATAATAAATAGAAAAAAATGTCTTTAGAACCTATTAGGCCTACCTGTTTGACAGCCTGTGGGACAAACATCAAACAGATCAATTATGAAAAGAAACAAAACAGAAGATACGAGGCTTTGTACTCCTGAGTCTTAGATGTGGGACCATGGCAGGAATACTCTGTGGGTGTGGAAGTGAAGGACTACACAGAGGCCACAGTCTCTTTGCATAAATCTGCCACAGAGCCATCCTGAGGCAAGTAAATAAAGCCCTCCTCCCCCAGAGCAGAAATACCCTGACAGCTACCATGAAGAACGGTTATGGAAATTATGATGCAGCAGAAGGCCGGGGTTCTGTGTAAGGCTCTAAAGCCAGCAGTCCAAGTTGGACAGCTGAAGAAGTCTAGCTCAGCCAAAGGAACATTTCCAAAGCATTTTCAGATATAAAAAGTGAGACCACCCTCACAATCAGCCACATCCTTTTTCAGGAAGAAGAGATTTCTCAGCCTGGGACACAGCAAGATGCTTTGGAACAGGAGTGACTCGGAGCTGCTGCCAGGTGAATAAACTGAACTGATTCACACCATGGCTCGAGGTACAACCTTGGCTAAAGACAACCTAAACAGGTTGAATAGGCCTCTGTTAGGGCCTTAAATCTGGAAAAAGGAATCACAGCTCTGAATAGGACCCACACTGTAAGATACGAAAGGAGTCTTTCCATACTGGAAGAAAAACTTAGCACGGTCACAGGTTCACTTAGCAGCTCAATATACATGTCTCACTCTTTCCATTTCAGGACTACGCATCTGATCTGCTTCTTTCCCCCCAGCACCGGCAAAGCGTGAATTGCTTTTGACACATGGATAGCTCAAGGGCCCAAAAAGCAGTCATAAGCAGATGGAATAAGTGAAGGAAGGAAAGAAAGAAAAAAAAGTAAATACAGGCCGAGAGTTACCCTGCATCACTCCTGTTTTGCATTGTGAGAATGGACTTAGGGAGCAAAAGAAACATCTGTTTGGAAACTGTCTTTGACTCAGTCCAAATGCTGGCAGAGGAGAAAAGAGGGAAGGTGAGAACTGCCAGCACACCTCGTGCTTTATCTCATACTTGGATGGCTTAACAGGAGAGATCTGGGAGGATGAGTTTAGTTTAATGATTTCTTGCTGGTTCACCTGCTGCCCATCTGTCTTTGTAGTCCTTGCTCAGAGGGACAGATTGGAGCGTTGCTGTCCTCTCCGCTTTCAAGAGTTACTCGTGATTTGAACTTCTCAAGAGAGGAACAGAGCAATTCTCAAGCATTAAGTAGTCAGCAGAGATTAGCCCAATAATTTATCAAAGGTAATAGCTAATAACAGACACAAGAAACTTGCTCACAGCCTTCCTAGAGCCTCATGTCAGAGTTGTCACCTTACAAAAGTGTTATAAGAAATTCCAGGACCAGAGTAGCAAATTTATTAGCCAGAGGCTGATAAACTCTTCCAAGAGTCCCTCAGTCAGCAATAAATCATACAAATCAGGTTGCAAATACTGGATCTTTAATAAAAATGAAGTTGGCGTGGTGGATGTTAGAACAATGTTAGAATTCAGCTAGGAGGATGAAGAGGACTTGCTTTCATTTAGCCTGACCTGCCATCATGAGAGGGACCAGGGCTTGGCCCTGGCATCATTCCAGCACTGCACTGGACAGTCATCATACAACAATGATTAATGAACTGCTGAAAGAATAAAGCAAGAAATGGAAAGTTAGGAGGTCTGGGTAATACACTAAAGAAAATGAACCATAAAGATTAATCAAAATTAGAGACAGAAGGCACCTCCTAGGTCACAGACTCCATGTCCCTGCCAATGTAGAAGTGGCTCCCACAGTACTACTCTGGCTGTGCTTCCTTTCAAGACCTAAGCAACAAGCTTCCACTTTGTTTCACTTACCAAATTTCAACCTAATATTCAACCCAAAATTTTATTTCTTTAGGTCTTTGAAATCCAGAAGTGAAAGAACCAAGACAGCTGTCTACTGCTTTATCCTACACTAGCCAAGGAGCTGCCTTTCAAAAATCAATTTTTTGAATTGTTCTCCTGTGCAGCCACTAACGAGAGTGGACAGATCCACACCCAGCAGTGACAACGTTCTAGTTGTTGGAGGGCTCACTAACATGCAGAAGAAATGTCTGATGGGTAAGATAAACAAATATAACTATGATGTTTCAGCACTGAGGAATACTAACATGGTATCAGTATTGGAAGAAGGCCTTCAAGAAAGTCAAAACAGCACCAGAAGTCAGCCAAGGATTTGTTTGGGTTCATCTAGCACAATGCTGAACTACCAACATAAATATGTGTCCCTCCTACATAACTCCAGAGGACAATGGAGGCTCGGATGGAAGAAGAGCCAGAAACATCCACATTTCCACTGGAAGCGTTTTATTTGTGAGCTAGGCTGGCTAACCCAGACAGCAGGATGGTTTCAGGATGGATGAAATGTGATTACATTATAATTATCTTTTGTTACTTTGTAAAGTACATGGTTATGCACTTTCTTTACTGCCCAGGGAAATCATGTTAACACAATTAGAGCAAGAACCCTGTTTTAAATGCGGTTTGCTTGGACGTTACTAACATGGTTCCAATTCTCAGTACAGACAGTCTTCAGAGCCGTCTTGCTCCATAAATCAGTGGGAGTTCTGTCACTGACTTCCTCTGAAGCAAGTATCAGCTCTTAGAGAAGAGACATTCCCTAGGATGCACTGAACGTACAGCTTCACGGTATATCATCACCCTGTACAAGTGCTGTTGGCACAATGAGATGCTGTAGAAGTTCTAAATCTCTTGCATTTATTACTCTTTGCAGCGTTACTCTTGGGATACCGTTCTACCCACTAATAAAGAAAGACAGAGAGAAATATAACAACAGCTCTGTGGCCACGCAATAGAAGTGTTGGAGGCCAGATTAGAACTAATGAGTTCCTGGCTCCCACTCAATCACAACCATCAGAACAATTAGCTCAAATAAGCCCGAGAACTGTTTTCTGCTCAGCTATCGTCTGCCCATCCTCCCCAGTAAATTCTGAGCTGAAAAACTCCAATCGGGTTTGACAGAGGGTAAAGGTCACAAAGAAACTAAAGTTCAGTGCAAATTGCCGGTGGATTGGAGGAGAGACCCACAGAGTGCCCCACTAAAGGCAGGAGAGCAGCACAAGCTCCTGCTCTGTTCAGCCACAGCCCGCTGAGCAGTGGGCACTTATGAGTACCAAGCACCCAGAGCTGGATCATTGCCGCTGGCCCACACAGACGAGGGGGGACACTGGGAAGAGCAACAGACACCACTGGGCAGGGGTGGGTGACACAGCAGGAACTACAAACAGAGGGATGGGAAAGTCACAAACTGCATGACAGGGATCTAAGGACTTACGGGGGTTTCAGCACACAGGATTCCTATTCCTAGAAAGCCAGGCTCCGTTACCTTTCTGCTAAGAGAAGTAAGCCTTAAGAGCACACTTTCCCTTTTCAAAGACCGTCAAGATCTCTCCTTTCATTCTAGTAGGCAGCAGATACACACAAGGTCTCTGCATCTTTGTCAAGGTAAGTAAATGCAAAAGGAAAACACTAAAGTCACTGCAGTTTAGTGCAACCTGTAGCCACTACTTACATTCCAGTGTCCTCCCAGAGAATGCTGAACTGCCCGAGAGGAAACACTTTTGCCGCATATTAGCTTGGTGGATTAGGGTTAAAAATAATTGTGCCCATTTTACGGAGGTGCACGCTGGATCCACACAGTGACACGATGAATCTGCTGTCAGGAACAGAACCCAGGACCGAGTGTCCTGTTCTAATTAACAGTAGATGCTCTGGCCCCTTTAGTGAGAGTACAGATGAGTAACACCCCTGTCCCATAAATATAGGATATTTATTATCCAGTCCTTCAGTGTTCCCACTGTGCTCTCTCTCCTACAACGGTTTGGGTCCATCATGCACAATACATTCACATTACGCATGGATCACTGACACCACTGCCCATGACAGCTTCTCTGGAGCCCTTCCAAAATACTGGGTCATATGATGAACTGAAGCGCCAAGGGGATGTGCAGTAAAGACAGCAATCATGGGAGTGTGTTCGCTCCTCGTGCCAAATCCATTCACGGCATTCAGTGAAAAGTACTTTTTTGGGGAATGTAAATTTTGTCTCTTTCCTAAGTTTAAAAATTAGAATGCTCCAAGCACAAGATTTTCTCTTCCCACCAGTGAATTGAATACTCTTTCCTGCTTTCTGCTTTTGACAGCTTCACGTCAGTTTTATATTCAGAACTAAATGACAGACTGATCAAATGACAGACTGATCTAAGACACGTTCTCCTTTCCCCCTCTGTCTCCCATCTAAAATCTGAACTGTTTTAAATACTGAAAAACATATTCAAAAACATCAAAACAAAATGATAAACAATCTAAACAATAATAGACTAACAGAGTAAAACAAACATCATTGATTAACATCATCCAGTAAAGCCTTGCATACAGATCCAAAGGAAAGAACACTGGACACAACAATCTTTCTCCCATTAAGGGGCAAATTTAATTGTTGATTAAAAAGTTAATCAGGAGTCTATATATATTTTGGCTGGAAAGATGGAATCTTAACCGAGGTGACTGCTTTTTAGTAAATATTTGCACAACTGCAATTCTCAGATTGATGACAGAACAGGGGGGTGACAGGAGCTTGGCACACCTCTGGTTCCAGGCAGCGAGGCATAGTAGGCCACCTCACCTAGCGCAGCCCCCCAGCTATGGGACCTCCCAGCTTAGACCACAGCCACGTTCGGTCCTGCTTGCAGAGGGTACGTGGATATGGTTGCAGCAGGATGTTATCGACAGGCCGTAGCCAGCCTCCAGCCCTGCTGCCCGAAACACCTTCTCTTTATATTTGAGAGTTTTCAAAGAGCTTATGTGTATTTAACTGAAGTAATTCAGCAAGGTGCAGGTCCTGCACAACACGCATGTGTGTCTCCTGGAAACTCATTTCACCATGTCCAGCACTTGCATTCAGTCATTATATGTAATCTGCCTGGAGAGGTAGACACTCCAACAATTTTGCTGTTGTGCGAATAGTGCATTGTCTTTAAGTGGCAGTTTATAAACTAGTCTCGCACCAAATTTAGTTGTTGTGGAACAAGTGCTTTCAGTGCTAGATTTTGTAGATAAGAACAAATGTCTTCAAATTGCACAGTACTTCCAAATTCCAAAATGCCCTCAGCACCAGTACTATCAGTAATAACGTGCACTAAGTTATCATCGGCACCTCTAAGGTAAGCAGCACTGCAGCACAGATCACACTATGTGAAGTATTTTCTATACTCATGTATTACACCAACAGAACAAATATATTTTTAGTCAATTAACTGTATACCCTACAGCAAAAAGAGGCCGAGACAGGTTAGGTCTAAATTTTGTTTGCATGAATCCACCAGAGGCTAGTGAAGCAAAAAAAACACACTGTATGCACCATTTGTGGGATTTACAGTATAGTATCCTTTTTCACAGGTTCAGTAAATAAATGCATGAGAAGGAGCATGGAGCAAAGGAAAATTCCAGCAAGCCTTGAGCCAGTCAGTGCTTCAAACTGCAGAGAAAGTCTCTCATTGCAAAGGTATTTCTACCCTAGAGAAAGAATTATGATCCGATCGCAGTATACCAGACTGGTTTGAGATCATCATTCTAGTCCATCATAGTAAGTATTTTACTGAGAACAGTTTTCTTTACCCCGGTGTTCAAAGTAAGTCTGCTGGAATTCACTGGATTTACATTTGACCAGCACAAAGGATTAGACATTTTCCACAGGTCTCAGTGAGAAAGATGTGCATGGGGAAGCTGCACTTCCATCTAGAACTGTGTGTGGTGCAACTCACGTACTGAAGCCACTAACAGATTACGTTATTTGCCTGTAGTACTGTTCATCCCCAGATTACACAAAGAAAAGGCATTTGTTCCAAATGGAAGCATAGAAGTTGCACAGCGTAGGGAAAGGGAGATGTCTGAAACCTTTTTACTGCTGGTTTCAGAAATGAGATGGCTCAGAGACAACCAATAATGTGATTCACAGTATTATGCCAACAGGCCAACTGTAACTCAAACCGAGAACTGCTTTGAGCCCTGCTTTCAATATATTGGTGATCACAATCCAGTTCCCGGTGCTTATGCACCCGTGTAAAATCCCCTGGGAATAACCACACCTCCACAAAGGTGTGCGAGATAGAACGAGCGTCTGACCAGACACTTCTCCCACCAGGGGTCAGGGCTGCGGCACAAATTCAGAAGGAGAACAAGCAGCACTTCCCCAACTCTGCCCCAACACCACCCGTTTTTTCATTGCAGAAGGGATCACTGCTCAAAACCACACAAAGGGAACTCAGCACCCAACACCAAGTAACTTTCCACAAAAGCTGAGCTCCTGATAACATTCCTGTTTCTTGCTAATTATCTTTTAGTGACAAACTGTCAAGATATTTGTGTTTAAAAGACTGATCTACCTTAACAGGGGCCTGCTAATCTGCAGGGTGATGCAGGATAACTGTGTACACGGACTCTGATGGCCGCCTTCCCCCCGGGATCTGATTTTCGAAAGCAAATACATCTTTAGAGCCGTGTTAAAAGAGGACTGCAGACAGCAAGGTGAGGCAAATGAAGGTGGAGACAGGAAGAAATGCCAGGATGAAGAGAACTGCACTGTAAAACAAATACGCTTCAGTATTACTAATCCAGAGGAAATGAATGCATGTGTCAAACCCAAAGGTACAATCCCAGCAGAGGACTAAAAGCCTGCCTGAATTTGACATATTCCCTTATTTGAAAGGGACAAAGGACACTGTCAGGTTAAGGTACTAGGTATTCTCAGACATCAGGAAAGGAAACTTGCCTTCCGCACCCAAAGAGGAAAAGAAAAAAAACCAGTAAATCTCTTTCAGTGTTCACATTTTTCTCACACTGCATGAGTGGAAGTAACCTAGCTAGTTTAATTTCATTGATGGACACTTTCTGGTTTAGCTGGTTAGTGGTTGTCCTTATGCACTGGATGGCATTAGTAGGATTGGTATAAAAGCACTTTAGAGGAATGCTGTTCTCTCCACCCACCGCTTCCCTACCTATGAGATCCATGAAGCCAATACAGCAACAGTAGAGCAAGAAGCAGTCTGTTTTGCTTCATCCATCATCAGCAAAACTGTCAGCTCAGCTCCAACAGCAAAATCTTTATTACTGGTTATGATGCAAAAGGCAGAAACCACACGGTCTGATTTTCCCAGATCTGAGGCTGAGTTTGCAGTAGCGGCAGTTGGAGGGGAAATCATTTTGACTTTGCACTGAGCCAATTTGATCTGGAAATTGTTGAGAACGAATAAATATGGAATCCCACTGTGGCATTTCTGCAGTCACTTTCCGACTACAACCACTTCTTTTTTTTTTTTTTTGAACATCACTGATTAGTCTTTGGCACATGTAAAAAAATTAGCTATTCCCTGAAGCCATGCATGACTGATCAATTACAGAACTAAGACATTTTTCAGAGGTCAGTTTAAGAGATGAATAATCCCAGGTCCTTTTAAATTTCCCAACCTGTAGCATGGGGAGATTGTTATTTGGTTTTATTGCAGTTTTCTTCAAAAGGTCAGAGTGCCCACAGTCCTCAGCTGCCCACAGTAACACACAGCAGTATATCCTAGGCAATTCTCCAGGTGACCAATGACCTTTTGCAGTAAGCAGTCCGTGCAGTACAGGTGCTCTCTTTTTGCCTTCTCAGGAAAACAACTGCTTATTGACTCTGGACTTGTCTTTGAAAAGGGAAATCGAACCTAAGTCTGCCGCTCTGCTAAGTTACCCACCAGTGCAAAGCAGCATACCTGCATACACACAGCAGCTCAGCTCCCTGCAGCACTTACTTCTTTTAACAGACTTCTACGTGCCATTTCAACTCGCTAATCCACCTCTTTTCCTTTCCGCACTACTAGGAAACACAGCATTCAAAGCATGTAGACTCCTGGCCAGACTCCTTAAATCTGCAAACAGCTCCGGTGCCCTTAGCGCTGCTCAGAGCTTTCCCACACAGCAGTAAAGTGGGAGACACCACAGTGGTGCGTTTCACACTCTGGACAACGCTATCTTTTAAGCAGAAAAAGTCTAGCAGGACTACATTAGGCGACACTTTCCACACGTAACGGCCAAGAAACTAATGATGCACCCTCTTCTTTGGCTGAAGCATCAAGCAGCTTAGTGGTTGGGTGGGAAAGAGCAGACGCCTGCTCAGACTCCTGCTCAGATTGAAGGGTCCTATGAGAAAATAGAAAGTTCCAAGTTTCCAGGTTGGGCATCAGCCCTAGTCTTTGATCATGCACCAGTCCTTTCTCCTGGCTTTCATCAAGGGTCTGGCAGACAGATGGAGGAAAAAAAGGTATCAACAAATCCCATCCATATCCATCCTCCCTGTTATATAGGTGCTGACCTGTAAGGATGGCCTGAGGGGAGAAAAAAAAACCAGACACCCAAAACTTTAAGTACCAGGACAGTTTGGAACACATTTAACAAATTACAGGGCTTAAAACTCTGGAAGAAGGAGAGAAAAGCTACTTGCTGCTACTGAACACAACACCTTAGAACAGCCAGCAAACCCACTATGTGTCCCTGCTGGCATCTCACATCATGTGAAGGGTATTTGCTAACTCAAATGCTGTATCATGACTTGACTTATTTCTTCCTTTGATTACCCATCTGTTTCTTTCTGTATGGTATTTGTCTTCTAACCTCTCTCGTTTTTCCTTCATGTCCTTTTGATTTGCAAAAAAAAGGACACACCTTATCTCTTCCACAAGCTGCACCACCATCCCTTGTTTTGCACATTCAGTCTCATATCTCAGCACCATATTTGTTTCTCTCTCTCTTTCTGAATAAATAGAAGTGCAGGCACTTTTAAGGAATAAGGGCTCTGTTTGAAGAGTAATTAGCTGTCAGCATAAAACTAGTATTTACGGATTCTCATCCTTGAAAAATCTAACTCTGCTACCCAGCAATGATTATGGCTGTTATAAACAGATGGGGCTGAATCCATACAACTTGCAATAATGCTATATTTAAAAAATAATTAACTACAAATAAAGGATTGAATTCCACTAGCTTTCATAAATTTGATTTCCAATTCGATTTGTTTGCACAGAGTGGAAGCTGGGTTATTCATGGCTGTCGTGCTCTCCTAGCATACCTTGCAAGCAGGAGTCTGCAGCGTATTCAAGCACACGCTCCGCACCTCCAAGCGCACGAGGGGGCCGGGTACTGGAATATTCTGAACACCCTGCAGCTGAGATGCAGAACGAGAGGATGGCTCAATCACGCCTGGGATCCTAAAGAAAGCCAGCACCTCTGGGTGTGTTGCGTCTGGTTGCCCGACAGAGAAGTTGGAATTTTACCAGCGGTGCAGCCTTTGTTTTAATGACTGACAGAGATATTAGGAGGGGAGCTTTAAAAAAACCTGTTTTTAAAACACAGGTAACACACATGAGAGCCCTCAGTGTGTTATTCTTTGACTTCCTTCTCCGTTCAACCTGGGGCAGCATCTCTGCTGAACGCCTACATCTCTGTGAGCGAACAAACGCAGGAAATGTATGCTCTGCTTAATTAAATCCATGCCTTTCACTTATTGGCAACTCTTACTAGACCAAAATTCACTCCAAGTTGGTTATCCATCATAACAAAATATACGACGAACACAATCAAATACTACACAGAATCTATAGCTCTCGGTTAACTAGGTCACCGACTGCTCTGCAATGTTTGTGAGGCTGCCAGGCTTTTATGCAGGAACTGTAGGCACCAGGCCAAATTCCGTCCCCGTTCCGCCCCTGTAACCCCGCCGATGAGGTTACCCAGGCTCGGCGGGCTCTAAGCGAGGGCAGCCTTCAGGTCGCTGTTAGTGGGTAACAAGTCCCCAGCCAGCTCCACCCGGAGTAAGCGACAACATGATTTACAGGGACAGCCAGCCCCGCGCCGCCTCCCCGACGTCTGCGAGGGCACATCTCGTCTGTCTCTCCATCCCCATGGCCCAGCGCAAGTTTCGTCATCTACCAGCTTTTGTGTGAAGTGGCCAGGTTTACACCAATACCCCCGGAGGGAGCCTCTTGCACAACCGCAGACACCTCCCGCCGAGCCAGTTCTTCTTCCCCAATAACCAGCCTGAAATTTCCCTTTGCCCAATTTCAGCTCTTTAATTTCCAGTCACACCCTCTCAGGCTGCCCTAACGTTTCCTCTCCCATGAGGGGAGGCATGTGCAGACGCTGACAGCCATGTGCGCCCGCCGA